>JARHVA010003542.1:1685000-1772500 GCA_037957365.1 Torreya grandis
ATAATTATAAATAAAGGTGGCTCAACATAGATGATATATATCATATTAATCTATAATTATTAGAATTTATGATGGATGATACATAGATCAGGGGGATGCTTCTAATGATGAAGGCATTTATTTCATGTTGTGGGAATTAACTCCTAATTTTTGTAGCATGGGAGATCTACCTATATCTTCGATAGGATTTATTGGTGGTGGAATAATTTGGTACCAAGACATTTTGAGAATCTCTTGGTTTAAATTCAATGGGTAAAAGGTGATAAGTGAGGCTATGGACAAAGCCCTGGCAGAAGCGGTAGTGTGGTCAGTTGATTTTTATAGCAGCCCTAAATGAGAGATGGGTTTCTTAAGGTTGATCTTGTCTTGTAGACTACAACACATCTTATGGACTCCTTTTTAAAATATTTTGGATGTTATAGTACACATTATTGGGTTGGAAGACATAAGCCTCAGCCTGCTTTGGAGAGTTAATTCTAAATTCACTACCCTTTTCACTAGTAATCTTCTAATGTTGGTTTTACACAAAGGTAAGGTGAAGGAGGTGGTTGAATTTTTTGTTAGACCAAAATATAGGTTAAACCTCCTTTCAGAGATAGAACTGATCAAATCTAGACTAATTAAAGAATTACCCTTTTCTAAAAAAGGATGACCTTGGTTTCATCCTAGTTGTTATTTTTAGGATCCTAGAAGAACATTTTGCTAAGGTCCTCATCGTCATTGAAGAATTGGATGGTTTCTATTTGGACAAGCATGATGATGTCTCTAAGAAAAAAGTGGTTCTCCCTAAGGTGACAAGGCTCAAAGCTCCACTATCAAAATTAGAGGATTGGAGAGTAGCTTGATGTTTACCTGTGTATCAAGGTATTGAAATATCTTCTTTGCTATTTTAGCAGAGGTAAGTTTCCAATGCATATGTGGTTTAGAAAATAAATGTTATGGGTAGCTAAATCTTCCAGTCTAACTAGTTTGGTGTTTAGAGCTAGGGAGATTGAAGGGGAGAGGTAAAGTGTAAATTAGGGGTGTTTTGGGGTGGCATGATGGTTTTGGCTCAATCTTAGGTGCCTCTACTGAACTGGTAAGATAAATTCTAGATAATGAAAATATACACGTTATTGTGATGGTAAACCTAGGTAGTTCTGGAATTATAATTAGTTTTTGTATGCTTTTTGGTGGTTAGCAATCTTAGTGTCTCAAATGGATTTGTAAAAACAATAAATGTTATAACTATGGTATTTATATACTTGATCATTATAGTAATATAATATATCTATTTTTTTGGTTCTTATGGGTTTGGTCACATGCCTTTTGGATTCATATCCTTAAGCCAGGTCTGTCTCTTTTTTTGATATGATTTTTTGGGCAGGGGTTCCAACAACCCTGAGATCAATCCAAAATAATAATAATAGAGTGACTAAAAATAGTATTGTTTCCTTTCCAAATTAAAACAATGTGATTGATCTATTATAAATCCTACTCATCCTCCTCTTTATCTTCTATATAATCATCATGTTCATCTGATGTGTATAATGAGGCTTCAATATAGCTCCTCATAATCAATTTCATTAGATTAATTGGGATCCTTTCCATGCCTTCCTCAATATCATGACTATGAAATAGGACAAAGTGTCTATCCACCTAAAAATTAGACATAATTTAACTATAATATAGGCTAATTATTTACAACTAAAAATTTTACATTAGATTTATTACTAGCACATATCCACTATGTTGGGCCCACATGTTGAAACATTATGTGTCCCATTATAAATGTCTCAATATTTCTTTTAATTTCTCAGTGGTCCTATAGTCATAGTTTTGTTCCAGAAATAAACTGTATGTCTTAAAATGAGATGTAATATATTTTATTAAATATCTTTAAAAAATATGTAAAATAAATTATAAAAATCTTAAAAACTTATGTAAAATACATTTTTTTCATTTTTTCTAAGTGATATGCCACTTGGTTCTCATTTTATACTCTTGATTCTTGGGCTTTGGGTTTACTACTATTGGTCCCTATATTAAGTGCGATAAGTGAAAATGAAATAATTATTCTAATATAAAATTTTCACATCTCATTAAGTTTTATAACACATCTAAAACCTTTTTTGTATCATTTTTTATCCAATTATCATATTTTTTATTAAATGATAATTTTCATGATGGGATATTGAAGGCTTCTCCTTTTTGTATCTATATTTCCTTGGTATACACCCTCCAAATTATATATTTGAAAACAAAATATAAGTATATAAAATAAAACATAAAATATAATTAACATGTATTTGGAATCCTTATCCTCATGTGCCTCCTCATCTTATGAAGTGTAGTAGTTTATGCATAGTATCTAATTAATTTTGTGTTATAATATAATTTTCTAAATTCATTTTTAATATTTTTATGAGCCATTGTTTGTGTTATTTCAATAAATTTGTAGAAAATATTAGGAAATTCAAAAAATAGCATTTTGTAATATATTCATATTCTATTTTTGAAATACCTAAAACTAAAAAATGGAATGTCAAATATATTGTAAATAAATTGAAAAAATAAAAAATTAGAAATTAAAAACCTTAAATGATTAAATATAAAGACTTTAATATCATAAATTTAAATACTTTCCCAAAGCATCCACTAATATTTTTATATCATTTTTCACATATAACCTTACTTTTAGAGTTATAAACACTTTGTGTATGCACTCAATTATTAACAAACAAGATATACAATCATCATTTGAGTATGGTAAGGCCTCTCTATCATCTACCCAATAAATAGATGGGATAAATTCATTAGTAATATCTTGAGGTGTCTCTATTCATTTTATAGGATGCATAACCTTCCATTCATGGTGATCACAAGGAAGACGAGAGGGTTGTGTACCCATCACACTATTTGATGTAGGGAGATATGAGGCATGGATGATGTGAAGATAAAATATAATTAAATGTTATAAAAATTGTACTTAAAAAACTTCAATTAAAAATAAATAAATAAATTATACCTTTGGGTTGGATCCCTAGTAGAAGAGGAAGGACATCAACTCAAGCCAACCTCATACTCTTGTAGCTTCATCACACTAGTGGATCTATTACAAAACTAAAAAATAAAATAATATTAAAATAATTGAAATAATTAAATTTAAAATAAAAACTAAAAAATATATCTTCACATCACGTGTGTAGTAGTAGAATAATGAAATCTACTCATCACAACCTCATCCTCCCACAAGTCCATCTCACTAGTGGACCTATTCTTAAAAACCTATAAAACTATTATTAGAATTAATTGAAATATTTAAATTTAAAAATAAAAATAAAAATTATACTTACACATAGAAACCATAGTAATAGATAAAGGACATTGACTCATCCCATCATCATCCTCCCACAGGGCCATACAAATAGTGGACATGTTATCAAAAGTCCAAAAAATAAAAATAATAAAATAAATTCGAATGGTTCAATTTAAAAAATAGAAATGAGAATTATACCTTTATGTTAGGTCCCTAGTAATAGATTAATGGTTTTGACTAATCCAAGTTCCCTCATCCCATTCACCCTCCTTGTCATCATTTCCCAATAATTTTGTCAATTACTAATAACATAAAAATTGGATAAAAATGATATACTAAAGTACTTAAAAAATAAAATCAAGAAATTTTGGTATTAATCATAAGATCATTGAGCTACACAAGGGGTGTGGTAATCCTTTAAAATATCATGTTGTGTATCTAAATTAATGTTAGACCTATCACACCCCACACTGATCAACACATCGAAATTATATTTCCTTGTGATGGCCTAAGCCACCACACATGCCTAATATATAAAATATTTATTGAACTTATAAAATGTTAAAACCTTAAAGTATATGTTTTTTTACTATTTACATATTTGTTTTTTTCATTTTATTTTATTTAAAATATTTTTTAAGTTTAATTGTTAAGTCTATTAGAAATAATGAGAAGTGATGAAAATCAAACTAAAATCATACTAAAATAAAACTGGAAATTTCCCCATAAAATTACATAGAACCTAGAAAATAAAAGAGAGGGAACCAAATTAAGAAGTTTTTCAAATAATTTGAATACAACCTAGAAATGAAAGGAGAAGAAACCATATTTTTTAACTTTGTTAAATAATCTGCATGCAACTGATTTAAATTTTTAGGCACTATGAAGTTTAAGCCGTAGGTTGTTAAAGGGAATGAGTATAGTAAATCAAGGTAGAAATATGAAAAAATAGTTCCATTAATTTGCAACATAATTGACCTAGTTTAAAATTTATAAAAATAAAAATATATTATGTAAATAAGTACTTATCTGGAAATTAACTAAGATAGAAGATTTGGAGGCTACAAACTAGGACATGAGCTGATCTAAGTGTCATGGTTAGGATCTAAGTTTTAAAACCCTTCCTAAATAGTAGCACACTAATTGGATAGTTATTATAGGACATTCTCATAGGTGACATCGATATCTCCTTGTCCATACTTTCCTATATCACACTCTTCTATGAGTGAGTTATCCTAGGACATTCCTTTCAAGGAGCCATTGGTTACTCATCATACGAGCCATGTGGTTTATAGGACACATAATTATGTGAGAGTAATTAGTTCATATATCTCAACCTACTTATAACAACATGGTAAAAAATGGAAAATAACTCAACCACCAGTTTCAGTTCAAAAACTAATTAAGATACTTGGCAGATATCACAAAGATAAGAGCACAGTGTTTGCATGACCACTAATTAAAATATTTATTAGAGGTCATAGAGATTAGAGAATAATGTTAGAACAACCACCAATTATTATATTTGGTAGAGAACATAGAGATTAGAGCATAGTGTCAGCATGACCACTGATTAAGATATTTTGTAGTGATCATAGAGATTAGAGCACAATCTCAACACAACCACTGATTAAGATATTTGGTAGAGATCATAGAGATTAAAAAAAGTTTTAGTAGATAACTAATTAAAATATTTTCCAAAGTCACAAATATCAGAGCATAGTTTTAGTAAAACCAATTAAGTTATTTCATATAGAATCTACACATATATCTACCAACAATGCACAATGAGCAGTATCAATTCTACAGTATACTTTTATATATACACAGCATGAGCAGTATGGTCACTTGTTCACCATGTCATCAGGATTTAGATAGTGCATACCATAGTTCCATGATCCACAATTAGATATACTATGATACTTCTAAAAAAAGTACAACTAACAACTAAGATTTATAATCCAATATGCACCTCTACTTAAACATTCATATACATATGAGCAACTATTTCCATTCATAGCTAAACAAACACATTTATATCTCAACACATGAGCAATACATATAATCAAACACTTAATCAAGTAAGTAATAATACAAATTAAATTTCCAAATAACATAATACCCATAGAACAAAAAAACCTACATATATATATATATATATATAATAACTCAAAATAATTTCTAGAAAATAATACAAATTTACTCAATAGTTAGAGCTTGGTTACCAGGACTAGCCTCATCACCCTCACTCATAGATACATACACACTAGAAATAGATGCTCCCACATCACCTTTAGATCTAGATTGAGACCTATGTCTCTACACTCTATCCCATAACATAACCACCTCAGCTAACATCTCTTTATGATCTTGTTATAAATGAATGTATTCATCCACGATATTACTACCTTCCCCACCTAAAACATTTGGTGTGATTATAGCTCTCCTTTGTAGCTTAGCATGTGCCTCATCCCTATCACCAACCATTCACCTATATGTAGTGATGGCAATGATTGCTTGATAAAAATGGTGGGAATGAATGCTTACAACTCCTATGTCCCTCTCCACTATCCCATCATTCATGGAATCATTAGGGATATGCCATGTCTCAACTCTCATAGCACATCCTCAATAATTATCTCCCAGTACTTGTCATATCCTAGACCTATGCACACCAAAGTAATGCATTGGATATTTACTCAGTAAGTCAATTACTAAGCAAAATTAAAAATGAAAATATATAATAAAAACATAACCTCAACTAACCCAAGGAGATCCACATCCAACACATATTTCATGATAGCCTTGTATCTTATAAATAGTGGTGGCCATCTATGTTTCCTCCAACATAATACAAAGGCATCAGTCACCCACACATTATTTACATCAGGTATATCTAACACTAGATCACTCTCTATCAATGGAATAAAATTTTGTAGATAGTATCAGTCTACTACCTATCCTCACAAGGGTTAGATAACTCCTCAACCACACCCATGGTACAATGGGCACATCTTGAGTTATACCTAATTATCATGTCACTCACTCAGACTAAAATATCTCAAAAACATTGACCCAATGTTCATGAAAACAAAAACTCACCTCAACCCATCTTAGTTGAATCCCATCCTTGAGTCATCCCTAAAATGCCTTAGAGGGTCTATAAATGATATCTCCATTCATCAATCTATCTAATACCTGATGATAATTCATAATACCCCTTGATTGCATGAGAGTTGTACTAGTCGATCTCTCTACAAATACCTATGGGTATCCCCAATCTATATGAAAAACCCCTCAATCCTAGAAATTATAATTTGATCATAAGCCCAATAATATAAAAAAGTAGAATATATAATACCTCTACCACATAAATATTGAATAAAATGGTATAAATCTTGATACAAGTGGGCTATCATGGTGAGACCCCATGAGTATATGGTCCCATGATCCTCTATATTTTATATAATCCCATGCATCATATATGAAATAGATACATCACTACCATCCATAACAACAAATGAAGTTGGTAACATTGTAATAAACTTATACAACTACAGAACATTATCCATAACAATCATCGATAATAAAACATCACTGTAACTCCCTTGATGATGGGTCCCCATGGGTATTCCTAAAAGTACCTAGAATCTTGATCTATAACTCTGTCTCTAGTAACCTCCTATAATATATCCTATTAAATAATAATGGGAACTCTCAATATCCTATGGACATCCTTAAAAGTCACAGTAATCTCCCCACTAGATAGGTAAAATGTACATGTATAAACATTCCACCACTCACACACGGTAGTAATCATATGGCAATCCTATTTCATTAGTTCAAGTGATGCCACTTATCCCAAAGTAGCCCTATCAATCATTGCCCTATGATCATTTATCACAGGTAGTCCACATAAGCACTCCATCATCTAGACACTATAAAACTCCCTCATACATACATCCAACTATAAAACATAGTAAAACCTCAACATTAGCATCTCCAAATGACATATTTATTTAACCTTTTAGGGTTTTACATGTGTAAATACCTATGTTTGGTTAAGGGGTTGAGATGCCTAAATTAGTTAAATAAACTGCAATAATTAAGCTATTGATTTTTAATGACCTTTGATTTCTTTTGAATTTATAATAATATTAATAAATAGGTAGAAATAGAGACTTGGATGAAAATAGACTATCATGGATGATCTGGATTTTGAAACTTGAGATATGAGTAGTTCTAAGTGTCACAAGCAAGATTCTGATATTTGTTTGTTCACTAGATAGTAGTGCCTAGTTTGGATAATAGAATCATATATGTGTAGTGTCCTCAATGTGGTGATAATGTGTTCTTTATGGGATTGTTCCTATTTTTAGGGATCACTTGTGCATATGTCTATATGCTCTATTCCTATGTGATTGAAACTTGTAGCTATGTATTATACCTAGAAAGCTTATTTTGATGTGCAAACCCTAGTTTTTTTTTCAAGTGTGATATGAGAAAATTTTGAGTGTATTAGTAGGATAAAATGGACATCCTCAACACCTTGTTGTGTAGATATTTTCATACATACCAATACTCTGAAGAGGGATCAAGTCTGATGTAGTTCTCCAACTTAGTGCTTGATGTAAGTGCAAGTGAATGCTCAAATATGGACTTTGATGTATTGAATGTGCTTGAGCTTTGCAATGCTTGAAAACTAGACTTAAGCTTGATGTAGATGGTGGTATGTAGAAATTAGGAAGAATAGAGATAATGTACCTTAATTTTGCATAACTTTGTCTTTAGTTTGAATATCTTTTGCGTCTATTTTCCATCTAGTGAATAGAGGTGGATTAGACTTGTATTTATAGGGTTTATTTTTTTTATTTTTATTTTTTATTTTTTTAAATTTTTATGTGGATAATAAACTGAGCTTAGGCCAACCTTAGGAGGGGCACACATTTGAAAAAGTATCTATTAGGAAGAGTTGGGGCTAAGAATAGTAACACCTAATTAGGGACACTAGTGTCATGTGGCTATAGTGTCCCAAATGTGACACTAATGTAATTTTGGTAGATTGCTGAGAAAATTGGATTGGGGTCAAAGGTGATAGTTTAGGGATTATGTCTTGACTGGTTATAAGTGAATAAGGTTTTTTGAAAGGTTGGAAATGTAAGTCTAAGGTTATAGAATAGGTCTATGGTAAGCTTAGGGATAGGGTAACTCAAAGGACACTCTTAGCATCCAATTACCACTTTTAGGTGATTACATTTAACCCCCATCTATGCTAATAATGCAATGAAGTGAAATGTCTAGTATAAATAAAAAATAAACATACCTATGTTATAATTATAAAAATCTCTAACTATCTCTTAAGTAAGGAATCAAAATTAATTACTCTTTCATTCCTCTAAGTGCTAAAACATATAATATCAAAGCTTTGAATAGTGGTATCTATTATCCCTCTATCAGGTCTATGTTCCCACCATCTCAAAAAATTAGTCATTTCATCTTACAAAAGATAAAAATCATTTACCCTCTACACATATTTTTTTTTCACATGGAAAAGTGTTCCTTTATTTAATCGTGATAGATTTTTCCAACTCCCTAAGGATATCATGGAGGATTTGAAAACTAATTACAAATGGTATTTTATTTAATTTATTGATAAAAAACCCTCATATTCCAAAATTTCCAAATAATATTCCACTTTTCAAGGGTGGTGAAATTTTCCTACCTTCATTTGATATTGAATTTTTTTGAAAGGTTAACCAAGAGATCATGTCATTTTTACCAAGTATTACTAAGCCATCAATAAAATGAAAGCATTACAGACCTAAAGTGAAAAATACTTCTAATATTCTAAATATGACATTATTACCAATATCCACTAGGGAACCTAAATTAAAGGATCTATATCTTCCAAAAGATTAATTTACATCAAAGGGGTAGATGTAGGATAATGGGGGACAAAAGGGGGGCTTAAAGTGACACTTTGTTTCTTAAAATAACAATAGTTGAACTTGGAGAGAATGTTAAATAAACTTCAAAAAAGAATTTGACAATGACATAAGAACATGAATTGTGGAATTTTGAATGTAGTTTCTAAATATATAATTTTTTTCAATACTTGAATTATAAAAGTGTGCAAAATAGATACATTTATGACAATAGGTTGGTCATTTTTTGTGAAAAGCTAAGGAGATTGAATGCGTATGAACACACTTTTTTTCATAAATGAATGAATTTTTGTATGAAAATTCATTTATGGATAGGTGAAATTTGAAGATTGTTGACAATAGTTTTTATTAATTTTAATATATATATATATATATATATATATATATATGTATGTATGTATGTATGTATGTATGTATGTATGTATGTATGTATGTATGTATGTATGTATGTATGTATGTAATTTTAAAAGTCAAGACAACTAAAAAATTTAAATTACAAGTGTACGAACACAAATTTTTGACCTTAACTTCATGAAAATCATTTATTTTGTTTTTTAAAGCATAGTTGACAATGTGTAGATTGTTGACATAGAAGTTTTTAAAATGTTAGATTAATATTTAACAAGTTATAAAGGTATCTATAATGATATGTATATAGTACATAATGAGGTATGTTGTGTATAAATTAATATATAATCAAAAATAATAATTTAACATTAAAAAAAATTAAAAAATATGTTTTCCATATATATTTTTAAATAATAAAATTTGAGTGATCAGATGGGTCATGAAATATGGAAAGACATAATTTTTTTAAAAATCAAATGGACTAGTTCACGACAAGGTTTGGAGTAGGTTAGGGCTCCCCATGCCTAAAATTGAACTGAATTTGGAAGGAAAAGGGTAATTACTTTTTTGTAAAACTATATTCAAAATTGTGGAATTTTGTCAATTTGGTTTTTACTACTGTAACTATGTAAATTCTACATTCACTTTATCTCAATCACTACAAATTATTCAAATTTTATTCTACAATTGAATTATTTCAGTAAATATAAATAACAGGGTGAAAAATACATCGTAAAATACCAATTAAAAAGCTAAAAAATGAGTAAATTGAAGAGGAGAGAAAAAGAAAGAAAAAGACAAGCAGATAGGAGAGCATCCATAAGAGATTCTAGGAAAGGTGAAGGTACTTTATTTAGACCAGGTAATATTTCAAATGAAAATAACATGCCCAATTCCATAGAATTTAATTTAGATATGTTTTCAAATGAGATAAGAGAACTTAATCAATCCTTGTTGAATGATGACATTCAAAATGTAGAGCATGTAAATTATGAATTTGTAATGAGTGATGAAACATATGGATAAATAAAATATAATGAAACATCCATCTATAATGAATTTTTTAAGCATGATGATAATCAACATAAAATAATGACCCCAATTCATGTCTCCCCTAATGAAGATCAATTCACTTCACCTATAGGTTCTAATGTACCTAACGAACTTTATAATATACTTTGTATGGTTGAAGTGGTAACACCACTCATTTTAATACAAAATATAGATCCTACAACCATATATCCAAGTATAATGCATCAAACACTAAGGCATTTGGTTTAAATAGATGAGAAAATAATATAACCTATGGAAATTAAAATGTCAAAAATACCAATTCAACGTCATTTTCAACATGTATGGGACTATGAATTTGAGAATAAAAATCATACAAAATGATGTCAACTATTTGTTTAATTAATGAAAATGCAAAAAATGTGCCTTGTGATGCATAATTTAGGTTTAATAACAATCAATATGGATGGAATAAATAATGTAATAGTTTCTTTATTTAATGAATTTAAGGTAATAGGTAATAGAAGTTGAAAAAAAGATAGTAATGTGGTAAGACAAGTAATAATTGAATCTATAGTGAATAAGAAAACATCTTAAGCTCAAATTATTAGTGAAAAAAGTAAATCCTTGAACTTGAATAAAAAAACTATAATAAATGCCTTAAAAACAATAACAAGGCTTCATGACCCTTTACTCATGGATTGTCGGGTGTTTAGTGGTAAACTCACATAAAAAGATAATGCATTAGTTGAAGGAACAAGACATTTGATAGAATTTTTTTGGAACAAGAACATAAGGGTCTAATATAATGTAAATATGTTGTTAAAATAATAAAAAGTTCAAAAAATCATGAGCCACATGAAAAATATTTCTGGGACATAACCCAAAGAGAATTTTATAAAAACTTTATTGAAACATTTAAAGGATAATTGATAATTAGTCAAAGGTCATTTGAGAAGTACAAGCCTTTCTATGTTAAAATCAACCAATCCCACACCACATGTTGTTTATAGGGTAAATGTTGAATTTACTATTTATTTTGATGTTTTTCATCATATACATTGTACTTTACATACTGATGATATCATGCAAGAATGTATGGTAGCTTAGCCACCTAAAACATCAAGAGAATTAATCCAAAGTCTTTTTTGTAAAATACTTGAGGGATAATGTGTTTTTCCCAAATAATTTTTAGATGGAATATAGAATATTTATGGTGGTTTTCCAAATTTGACTAGTTGTATAAATGAATAAATTTCACATGAATTTGAAAAGCAACTATTTGATTATAAGAAATACAAATCTATAATGTATGTGTTAAAATATGAAAAAGAGTCATCAAGATGTGAGTTAGTTATGACCAAAGTATCCATTTCTTATTTCATGTTTTAATTCAATAATAATATTATCTACCAATATGAAAAACACACACACACAAATCAAAATGGTTAGATAATAAATTTGAGCTATGCAAGGACAACTTCCTAGTTGGCACCATTATTTCAGTTATGGACTTTGATAAGAACTACATACTACAACCACATAATTAGGTTCAATACCAATACTACAATTCAATTCAAGTTGTACTTTTTGTCTATATTGCATTCAAACATACACCTAATAACATATACAATAACAAAAATATTTTTAGGGAGTACAAGTTTTATATGAGCAATGATAGATCACATTTTCTAGAGTTTGTCCAAGGTTATTTTGAGATATTTTATAGGAATATTAATGCAAGATAAATCATTTTTTTATACACACTACATTTGGTCTAGCAATTATGTAGGATAGTTTAAGAATTCTTGAATGTTTTACTAGTTAAGTAGAATGCATAAGAAGAATTGGGTTCAACTTTTATAGATCTTTTTTAGGTTGGGCATAAAAAAGGGGAACATGATGGTGTGGGTGCATGTATAAAAATATCCCTTAAAAAATATCAAGGAAATCACAAGGATGGTGCTAATTTGATCAATACTGTAAGTATTATGACTTGGTGCAATAATTATTTTGTCATGGATCAAATAAATATTCTCATGTGAAAATATTATTTAGGTTAATGTAGGAAAAATACAAGGTAATGTATGAATATTTTAGTATGGTACATGGATCAAGTGTTTTCCACTCCATTCAAAGATCAAATTATAGTTCATGGACTATTTATACTAGGGATATAACATGATTATTTTTGGGTTGTATGGAAATAAATTATAATGAATGTGAGTCAAAAGAATACATTGAAGAATGGTATTTTAGATCCATAATACCTATAGAGAGTATCCATTCACTCTAATAAGTGATGGATCATTAAATAACATCATTGGTTAACTTTGACCACATCTTAGATCTTATGAAACTAGGTTCAATTTATTTCTAATTTAAATGTAGCTTGAGTTTTATTAGTGATATCTTTATTTTTTATGATATGTGCTTAAATTTTGATTATACTTTAAATTCAAGGCATTTTTTTTAGTCATTACACCTAAAGATAATGATGAGAGAACATACTACCACTTATGTCATTATGTAGAGGCCAAAAAAAATAACCACAAATGTCATGGATGGAGAAGACCTAGTTTATCCCACTAGATCCATAATGGTTATAGGAAATTGGCTTTGTAGGTACTATTGTAAAATATGGTGGAATTTTAAACACATATGGTGGTTATTCATTATTCAAATATGGTTATTGATACAAATATTCAATTTATCAAATATTTTGGAAAGCCTAATAATAAAAGTTTGTGGAAAACTCATGAATCTGAGCATGAAGCAATCCTTGAAACGGTTGAAAATAAAGCTAATCCTGAAGGTATTTTAGATTGAATTGGTAAGGTTATTATGAATAATTCATCTTGAATTTAAAATTAATATAGTTAACTTATTCAATTTAATGTATTTTAATTTTGAATTATTTTATCATTAAGTGTTTATTTCTATTTAAAAATTTTACTAACAATTTTGATGTAGGTTTTGGCACCAAATGAGATTCCACCTTCACGTGGTTAGTGATATGAGTAGAGAATATTATCTTCTTGAAATAAAGAGAAGTGAAAAAATAATACATTCCTCTTTATGATCTAGTCATTACTCATCTAATTCAATAAACACACTAGACATGCTTATATCCCTTATGCTCGTAGTTTGTCACCTTAGTGAATATTTCATACAAAACATAGAATCTTTATGATTTATAAATGTTATTGATCATCTACTAGTGTTGTATCATTCAAAAAACAAGTTGATACCTTTTTTTATGCTTAGTTTTTACAAGAAATTAGAAAATCTATGTGTTAACCCTTATTCTAAGACTATAGACCTAAAATTCTTCACTTACAGGTGCCCTCAAACCTTGAAATGTCTTTCAATTCTTAAATTTAATCATAACTCACATTTTACAAAATTTAAAGAAATTTACATGTTTAGTTTTCTCAAAATGAAGGATGATGAAATCCATGACTTACCTTATAACTATCATGAAACCTTGTTTCCTCTCTATGATCTAGTCATTACTCATTTAGAAACATGAAACTTTCTCTTAGACCTATAACATCACATTTCCTTCATTTCCTTTTCTTACAAACCTATTTCCTACTCTTTCAAAGTGTTAGAAACATGCTTGGATCTTGTTTGATGTCCAAGAATGATGGAAACATGAGAGATTCTTTGTGATAATCATATTTATTCTTTCATCATGTTTGAAACCTTGTTTGAGGCCTTAAATTATGTTCTTTTACCTTGTAGACCTGTAACTATCACAAACATGTTCTATTCTTTCTCATAACCCTGCATACTTACTTAGAGACCCTTGGGAACATGCTTATAGTCATATAACTTAGCCATTACTATTATTATGTTCTTGAAAAAGGTCTAAAAATATATTGAACATGTAACAACCCTATTTCGAACCCTACTTTTCCTCTTATTATGGATAAATCATGATTAGAATATATTGTTATGAAGGGGTTTTGGTATGTTATGAAAGTGTTGATCCATTGTTAAAGGATCACCAGATTCTATTAATAAGTAATTTAGCTAAATCTAATGTAAAATCACCCTAATATCTATATAAAATTCTAAAATGTAAAAGGAAACCTAAATAAAGCATGCTTAATGTTGTTGGAGAGATTCTTGTATACAAAAACAAGACTCATCTAAGTTTATAACTCATGTAACAACTTGAGAAAGCTTCGAACCACTTTTCAAAGGAGGTAAGAAAACTATAAAAGATGAGAAGGAACTTGAAAATTTTGTGGGTAGAGGAATAAATAGGGAGGAAGAGCTAAGAAAACTCAAAAATGAAGGTCTACCTAAAGGATAATTATCTATAATTAGAGTAAACAAGTAGACTACTTGCATAAAAAACTCTCCAAAATCTACTTGTAACTTCAAGACTATCTTTTAAATTATCAAACATGTTAAATATTCCCATGTACATGTTTGATTGACTTGAAAATGTTCTTGACATGGTACATTTAGATGCAAGGATTAATAAATATCTTAATAAACCATTATGAAATAATTTCATGGTCCTATGAGAGATTTTTTCCTACATTGGAAGATGGAGTCTATAAGGAAAAAGGGAGGAGTTGCAAAGCTATAATATTTACCTTTTGAAAGTTTCACCTCTTTCATGCATCTGTTCAAGTGTAAATTTTGGTCATGGGTCTCGATAAAGATAAAATAATGATTGTTTTAGCTTTAAGATTCCCATCTAGACATGTCCATGAAGATGGTTCATCGATTAAGATATCAAGCCAAAATATATGACCCCACTGATAAGATTTTAGTCCTTTAAGAGACATTTAGCTATGAGATAAAACATATTGTTATGTCTAGTTTGTGTTGAGTGAGAGATAATCATATGAAATTTGATTAGATGACTCATCCATGTAAGGTAGGAGTAGGTAGTTCATTTCTAGCCCTCATGGTTCTAAAATATAAGATCGAAGATCACTTAGTTTTCTCACATTAGGATGATAAGATTTTCTTAAAGGGTGCATTGGGTCAAGCATAAATTTCAATTTTAGGGCTTGATGAGGAATAGATAATGATCGTTATAGACTTAAAACATCCATTCAGACATATTCACATAGATGATTCATCGATAGGGCTAATGAGCTAGAATATATGCCACCACTTACAAGCTTTTGGTCCTTTAATAAACACTTGGCTACAAGATAAAATTTATTACTATCTCACTTGTGTCGAGTGAGAGATAATCCTCTAGGGGTTACTTAGCGGACTTATCCATGCAAGTGTAGGAGTAGATAGTTTATCTTTAACCCTCATAGTTATCCTGAAATGTGTGACTAAAGCTCATTTAGCTTTTCACTTTGGGATGATAAGATTTTATTAAGGGATGCATCTGATTAAGTGTAACTTTCAATCCTAGAGCTTGAAAGAGACCATACATTGGATGTTCTAACCTTAAGTTTCCCATCCAAATGTGTCTAATAATATGGTTTATCAATTTATCAAATGTCACAAAATATATGCTCCCGACTTACAAGCTTTTGGTCTTTTAAGAGACATTTGGATGTGATAGAAAACTCATTTCTATGTCTTGTTCATGTCGAGTGAGAGAGAATCCTCTTAGGGTTTATTTATAACCCTCATGGTTCTATTATAATGTGTGATCGAAGTTCACTCAGTTTTCTCACATTGAGATGATAAGATTCTCTTAAGGGATGCATTTGATCAACTATAAGTTTTAGTCCTAGGACCCGATGAAGACTAGATAATGGATATTCTATCCTTAAAACACCCATTTAGATGTGTCTAAAAAACATCTCATTAAATGGGATAACGATCTAGAATATATTCCCCCACTGATAATATTTTAGTCCTTTAAGAGACATTTAGTTGTGTCGAGTGAGATAGAATATTCTTAGGTTGTTTAGAGGAATCATTTATGCAAGTGTAGGTGTAGATAGTTTGTCTCTATCCCTCACAGTTATCATATAATACAAGACTAAATTTTTCTTGGTCTTATAACTTTGGGATAATAAGATTATCTTAAGGGATGCATCTGATCAAGTGCAAATTTTAGTCCTGAGGCCCAAAATATATTGGATAAAAATCATTATAGCCTTAAAACACCCATATAAACATGTCTATGAATATGGTTCATTTATTCGGATAATGAGGCCCAAGATATTCTCCCCACTAACTAAATTTTTATCTTTTAAGAGACATTTGGATGTGATATAAAACTCATTGATATGTATTACTTATGTCAAGTGAGATAGAATCCTATAGGTGTTACTTAGATGATCCAGAGGTAAATTTAGATAAGGTCCTAAAGTGGACAAAAACCTACACTATTTTATAGGGCCTATTGAGACCTTTCCAACGGTATACAAAATGCAAAAAATGGAGCTCGTATGCTCCTTGTGTAGCCAGTCTAAGTTTCGATCAAAGCAAGTCAATAGGTGGTCAAATCTAGTCAAACTCCAAAAATTGACCATCATGAAATGTTTAAAATCTAATTCCATGGTGTATATCTCATTTAAATCTTTATGACACATTTTATGGTTTGAAAAATGGACTCTATATGTGCAAGTTATGACCTATCAAGTTGGGTTACCAGCCAAGTTAGGGTGACCAACTGAGTTGAGGTGACCAATCGAGTTGGAGACAAGTTGGGGCCACCACAACATGCCACAGATTTGTCATATCCCAATTTTGTTTTAAATGCCTATGTTATAGGCATTGGCATTGATTACCATGAGCCCATGCCTTTATTAAAGGCTTAAACAAAGTGTATCCCATTTTTGTGGGATTTTGTTATGATAAAACAAACTTTATATCCATTTTAATGTGGGGATATGGATAAACATAAAAAATGATGGCATGGGATTCAAATATCCCAAATTTGAGAAATGGATAAAGCCTCCACCATATTTTTCATATCCCGAAACACTATATAAAGTGCTTAGAGGGGCCCATTTCAAATCATCAGTTTTTGAAAATCAAAGCTAAGTAATAAGATTTGGAAAGTCATCAATTTTTGGTATTGAAGCCAAAGCAAATATTTCTTAATAGGTTTAGGAGGCTTGCAGAAGGAGATAGAGGCAAAATTGTAGAAAAGTTTGAGAAGAGACTTATGGTATTTTTACCTAAGTATCAACTTTGCAGTTGGTGAAATTATATTTTGAAAATGTTTTGTAAGTATTTTTAAGAGTTTTCAATAGATTATCTTATAAAGGACCCAGAGACGTAGGCCATTATGCTAAACTCCATAATCAATTTTGTGTGTTGATTTTCTTGATGTCTCTTACAAAATTGTTATTTAAAATAAATTTTCAAGTTAAATGTTAATTAATTCTATAAATTATTATTATTATAAATTAAAAAATCAATATATGTAAGTGTATTTTTCTAAAGTTTACAGATCAGGTTGGTGTTAGAGCTAAGTTCAAGGGTGAGTTTGTGGTTTCATTTTTAGCTAAATTGTTGTTGTAAAACAATGGATCCAATGCTACCACAAATTTAGTTATTACTAAATACCATCATCACTATAATAATGTAATACCTATAATCCCAAGATCAATGTCGATAAGTGGATGAGTGACAATAGGAGCAACAAATCAAAAAGTGCCAACAAAGAATTAATACACTATGGGCAGAACTATAATAAGAACACTAATAGAATAAAAGGATGCATGAAGATGTAGAGACTTGTAGACAATGTGCTTAGTGAGGTCATATTTCCTAGGCTTCATTATGGTTCAAGAAGTGGAACAAGGAGAGAGGTAAGGCACCAGCCATGCCCAACAACCATCAATCAACCCAACTAGTAGTACATCATCAAACAACTCTAGAATCTCTAATGTGATAGTTGCTACCAGCCAAAGTGACAAATATTATGCTATGCTTTGAGGAAACTCAAAGGTAGAATTGTACTATTATTACTAAGGGGAAGTTCATGCAGATATATTTCAACTAGAGTTATAGATCCATTTATATTACTAAAGGTCTCATATAATGTCTGAAGATAACAACTCTTATAGTGTGTTACACTAAAACAATTAGAGGAGTTGATAGCACAATATGTGGACATGTAACCCATTATGGCATCCTACATTTTGGAATTGGAGGACTATTCTTTGATCACATAACTCTTGACATAGTTTCAAGAGAATAAGAGGAGATCACTCTAGGTCATTATTAACTCATATCTTGATATGCTAAAGACATTTTATCAGGAGAAGTAATCCAAGTAATGACCAGTCATACCTATGAGGTTCAGTTTGAAATAAGTCAAGAAATTAAGGTCCATTTGAGTAGTGATTCCTCTAATTCATATACTCCTACTAGTCATATTAATGAAAACAATGTTGTAAGTATGGAAGTAAATATTGCTCTGATTATTAATGTATCTTCTAACATACATTTTAAGGATGCAAATAATGAAATTAACTCTTCTAGATATATTGAAAATGTTAGGGAAAATAAATGTTCTAACCCTAAACATTTATCAAGCCCATGTGTTGCTATGTTTGAAAAACACACAAAGGGAATAGGTTCTAAGCTATTAGCTAAAATGGGATTTGAAGGAAAAGGCCTTGGCATTAATGGTCAAAGAATTGTCCAACCTATCTAAGTGACAACGAGACCACTCTATGTAGGATTAGGATATGGGGGTGAAGGACAAATTGCCTAAGAAGTTGAGTTGAATGATTACTCAAGCATCAAGCTAAAACACCCCAAAGAGTTGGAAGAAGTACTCTCTGAAGATGCAAAAACTACATTGGATGAAGCATATTCAAATGACTCATCAAGGTATGCAAAAATAAAATAATCAAATGTATTTTTAATTATACCCAAGAAAGTCCTAAAATGATGCCTAAAAGAACTATCAAAACAAGGTTATCTAAATAAGACAAGAAGAGTGAGTAATAACCTAAGACAAATGTTGTAATTTCAACTTTAGTCAGACAATAGATAGAGTCTTGTCAATTATAACTAGAGATAACATCAATGAGGGAAATGATAGTCAATGAGAAGTTGAAAATTTAGAGTTTGACACCATGGAAAGGTAAAAAACACTTATTTAAAATAATAATAGTTAAGCATTCTAAGATAGATGTTATCTTTGATAAAAACTATCAAAAGAATCTGATTTTTGAAGATGTTGTAGAAACCCTAGATTTGGAAACTAAGCCACATCTCAAACCATATTCATTGGATAAGATAGATGATGATAATAACATACATGTAAGTAAAACATGTAAAGTAGGGTTTGTAATTACCTCCAGCTTTTTAGATGAAGTTGAATTAGATGTGGTTCCACTTCATTTTAGTGGTATTTTCATAGGAGGACCATATTTGTATTGGCAACTTTTTCCAAGAAGGAAAATCAGTATAACATTGTAAAAGATGAGATAGAATATCTCATATGAGCACATCAGCAATAACTTGAACCATTACAAAATAATGGTGCCTTTAGTTTTATTTTAGTCATGTATAGACAGGAACATTATAGGTCAACATGAAGATGTCATCATGAGAAGCATCAGGGACAACCTAGAAGATAGGTTGTATATTTTAATCTGTATGTTTTAGTATGTACAAGTATGTATGTATATTTGTAAGACATGAATATATACATTTTTTATAAATGCATAAGACCCAAGTATGGGCAATGTTTTTAATTACTATTTACAGTTACAACATTTGTAAAGACCCAAGAAGGGCAACATTTGTAAAATTGTGTTGCTATTGTAAAATGGTGATTGTCCAGGTGTCATGCAACACTTTATTTTAGAGTTTTAGAATATAAATACCCATCATAGTATCTCAGAACTAACTATCATTTAGGGGATCACTAGATTCAGAGCTTATTTCCAAGAGCCACAGCTAAGAGCCAAAGCCATGAAAATATCTTCACATGGAGTACTAGCTTTTTGAGGACAAAAAGCCTTCTTAGTGGAGAGGTATCATCCAAAGGTTAATTTATAAAAGGTTATAAAGTAGACTAAAACCTACAACATTGCATAGGGTGAGTTGATACCTTTCCAATGGGATGCAAAACATATAAAATGGAGCTTATATGCTCCTTGTACAACCAATCCAAGTTAAGGTCAAAACAAGTCAACAAGTGGTCAAAGCTAGTCAAAATATACAAATTTAACATCATGGAATGTTGCAAAGCTCATCTTATGATGTATATCTCATTTAGATCTTTTTGACACATTTTATGATCTGAAAAATGGAGTCTGTATGTGTAAGTTATAACCTATCAAGTTGGGCTACTAGCCAAGTTGGGGTGACCAACCAAGTTGGGGTGATTGAGTTAGAGGCAATTTGGGGTGACCAGCAGAGTTGGAGCTGAGCTAGGGCCACCACAACATGCCATGGATTTGCCACATCCAAAGCTCATTTTAAATGCCTATGTCATAGGCATTGGTTACCACGAGCCCATGCCTTTATTAAAGTCTTAAACAAAGTGTATCCCATTTTTGTGGGATTTTGTTATGATAATTTTTTTTTTATTAATGTGTGTATATGGATAAACATAAAAAATGATGGCATGGGATTTGAATCTCCCAAATCTAGTAAATAGATAAAGCCTCCACCATAATTTTTGTAGCCCAGAACACTATATAAAGTGATCGAAGGGGCTCATTTCAAATCATCAGTATTTGAAAATTAAATATAAGTACTAAGCTTTGGAAAGTCATTGATTTTCGATATTTAATCCAAAGAAACTATTTCTTAAGAGGCTTATGAGGATTGTAGAAGGAGATAAAGGTAAAATTGTAGAAAAGTTTGAGAAGAGACTTATGGTATTTTTGCTTGAGGACCAACTTTGCAGTTGGTGAAATTATATTTTGAAAACATCTTGTAATTATTTTTAAGAATTTTTAATATATTGAACTATAAATGACCTGGAGAAGTAGGCTATTATGCCAAACTTCGTAATCAATTTTGCGTGTTGATTTTCTTGATCTCTTACAAAATTGTCGTTTAAAATAAATTTTTAACTTAAACGTTAATTAATTATATAAATTATTATTATTAATAAAAAATAAATATATGTAAGATTATTTTTATAAAGTTTATGGATCATTAGAGTACTCACCCTTGTAAGTGTAGGAGCAAATGATTCATCTCTAACCATCATAGTTCTCCTATATATTTTGCTAAAGTTTATAGATCATTAGAGTAATCACCCTTGTAAGTGTAGGAGTTGATGATTCATCTCTAAAAATCATAGTTCTCCTATAAAGTGTGACCTAAGTTCACTTAGTTTTTTCACTTTAGGAAAATAAGATTCCCTTAAGGGATGTGTCCCATCAACTATAAATTTTGGTCCTAGTGCCCAAATGAGACTGGATAATGGCCATTTTATCCTTAAAATACCCATCTAGATTTGTTCATGTAGATGGTTCATTTATTGGGATAATGAGGCCCAAGATATCCCCCCCACTAACCAACTTTTCATCCTTTAAGATACATTTGGTTGTGAGAGAAAACTCACTCACCCGTGTCAAGTGAGATAAAATCCTTTAGGAGTTACTTATAAGAGTCACCCATAAAAGTGTAGGAGCTGATGGTTGATCTCTATCCCTCATGGTTCTCCTACAAAAATTAGCAAAGTTCACTTAATTTCTCACTTTGGGACAATAATATTCTCTTAAGGGATGCTTTAGGTCAACTATAAATTTTGGTCTTGGGGCCCAAATGAGACCAAATAACTATTGTTCTAGCCTTAAAATACACATCTAGACATGTTCCAACATATGGTTTTTATATTGGGCTAATTAGGCATTGAAAATTCCCCCTACTAACCAATTTTTTATCCTCCACGAGACATTTGGATATGAGAGAAAACTTGTTTCCATATCTCACCTATGTTGAGTGAGACAAAATCATCTACGGGTTGATTAAAAGACTCAACCATACAAGGGAAGGAACTGATGGTTTATATCTATCCCTCATGGTTCTCCTATAAATCACAACTAATTTTTTTCTCATTTTTTTCACTTTAGGATGATAAGATTCTCTTAAAGGATGCATCAGGAAATCAGATAATGATTGTTATAACCTTAAAATACCCATTCAAATGTGTCTGCTTAGATGGTTCATTGATTGGGCTAATGAGGTCCAAGATATGCCCACAAATGACAATATTTTAGTCCTTTAATAGACATTTAGCTATAATAAAAAACTCATTGACATGTCTCACTCATGTCAAGTGAGAGAGAATCCTCTAGGGGTTACTTAGAGGACTCATCTATGCAAGTGTAAGTGCTAAAAATTTATCTCTATCCATCATAGTTATACCATAATACACAATGAAATTTTGTTCAATTTTCTCACTTTGGGATGATAATATTATCTTAAGGGACGTGTCTAGTCAACTAAAAATTTTAGTCCCAAGGCTTGACAGAGATTAGATAACATTCATTTTATCCTTAAAAGACCCATCTAAATGTGTCTGCATAGTCTATTCATCAATTGGGATAACAAATCCAAAGATTTTTCTTTCATTGATAATCTTCTTGTCTTTTAAGAGACATTAAGATGTGAGAGAAAACTTATTTTTGTGTCTCATTCATGTCTAGTGAGAGAATCCTTTAGGGGTTTCTTAGAGGACTCATTCATGTAAGTGTAAGAGCTGATGAATCATCTCTATCCCTCATAGTTATCCCATAAATCCCAAAAAAGTTTTATTATTTTTATCACTTTAGGATGATAATATTATCTTAAGGGATGCATCTAGTCAACTAAAACTTTTGGTCTCAAGGCTCAATTGAGACCATATAAAGATCATCTAGCCTTAACACACCCATCCAAATGTGTTCATGTATATGGTTCATTGATTGGGACAATGAGGCCCAAGATATTCCCCCAATAACAAACTTTTCATCCTTTAAGAGAAATTTGGCTATGAGAGAACACTCATTATCATGTCTTGCCTGTGTCGAATGAGAGAGAACCCTCTAAGGTGTTCTCAAAGGACTCACTTGTGTAAGTGTAGGAGATGATGGATTAGCTCTAACCCTCATATTTCTCTTGTAACATGTGACTAAATTTTTATTATTTTTATAACTTTGCATACCATAAACAAAGTTTCAAACTCCCAAGAGATCATAAACAAAGTTGAAGACTCTAAAGGAAAGGTCTTCAAAGGATTAAAACATAGTTGTAGTCTAGGATAACTTAAATAAAATAAGTTTTATAGAATTTAAGGCAAATATTATAGGTTTTTATTTATGTTTCCAATCATTTCAAAGCCTTCATAAGCATCTTAAAGACTTTCAAGAATCTATAGGCTATCAAGGCATTGAGCTAGGGTCTAAATGCAACCTAAAAAAGAAAAAATGAAAAGTTTTAGGTGTCTTTAAGGTCTACAAAGCCTCATAAAGGGTTTAAAATTATGGTAGTAGATATTGAAAGGTCCTCAAGAGCATAAAAGATGAGTTATAGGTTGAGTGAGGTATGACAACAAGTCTACAATGCAAAACAAGTAGTAGAGATCTCCTTTTGCCTTTCTCCTTATGCATGGTAAGAAGGAAGTATTGAAAGGATTTTATCAAGCCCCAAGGAATCTCATGATGATACCTAGACCTACCATGAAGATCAAAATCATGTGGATCCTTTCAAACATATAAACTATCTAAAATAATAAAACCCATAACACCTCATATTTTACAGTCTTCTTCACATTACAAGTCTTTATGCACATGTTTCTAAAAGTTTTAAGCTTATTATTAAATTTTGTAGAATTAAAAATTCAAAATTGATGGTTTCGAGCAAGAAATATGTCTGAAGATAGATTTTAGGGGTTCTTAACATATATTCATGACACAACCTACATGCTTGCAGTCAAGTTTCATAATGGAGAATGTCATTACAAAGGATTTCATGACCTTAAGACTCCATAAGACCTATATATAGGTTTGTAAATAAAAATAGTTAAGGTGTTCAATTACAAGTTCATGATAAGGATTCCAAGATGCTTAACATGTAGAGGAAAATGTTATAAGGCCTACATACAAGTTTCAATGCTTAAAAGCATTTAAAAGGGAGAAGATGAATTCATGATCATGGGTGCATGATTCATGTGACAATAGTAACCAACTTATAATATATTAGAGAATTAAAAAACCTGTAGGAAAATAATAGAATATCCACAATAACATCATTCTCATAATAACTTGAAATTTCATTTTAATCATAAGAAATTTAACTAGAATAACATACATAACTATATTTAAATAACATCATCTAGGTTTCAACTAAGAAGAAATAACATGAGGACTAAACTCATCCATATAACAATAAGATATTAGTAACATAATCAGGGTAAAAATGAACTCATCATAGTGAAATTATCATGTGTATAGATTGTTTTAATATTTACAAGATGATTAAAATGAGAATGTCAAATAGTATATATGTGTATATGCAAAGTTCTATGTCATAATGACAAACAATATGACAAATATTAATAAATAATGTAGACCATACAATACGGGCCATATCATCATACAAAATAGATAGTGCTTATAACTATACCCATAGAACAATAACTAGCTTTCCTTCTCCTCATTGCTTCCAAGTAAATTATGTTTCTTCACCATAAATGTATAACTAAGAGTGTTACATGACTCATTATAGGGAGAAACATACCTCTCAGCCTTTGAAGCATTGACTATCTCTCCCACAACATCATAAAAATATGGCATTTACACAACATATGGAATTTAAATTGTAATGAATTAAAAATTACATATTTTAAATGATAGAGTTTCCATGAAATTGTTTTTCAACAAGGTGATTCTAGACTCATCGTATGCCACCTAAATGGCTATCTTGGGCTATGATAATGTGAATATAATCATGATGGATATTCCTATGGATCATACATCTATCTTTAGATCTATATGTGTGTAAAAATATGAAGCTAAAAAATAATTTTATTACATGTGTTCTCACTAATCTCTGTCTCTAAATTTTGAGCTGCTATAGAGATAGTGAATCTTGGGATGGAACCATAACATCAGTCAAACCTTTTTCTCATCCATGAGGAGTGCCCATAACATATCTCATCATCTATAAAAACAATAAATCAAATAGGTCAATTATGAAACAAATAAAACTAAGCATAATTTAAGATAAATAAATAAAAATGAGTAGCAGAGAAAATTAGTGTATTCTGTAGCTATTTTAGAATTAATTTCAAGTTGTGATAGAGAAGTATTATTTTTGAAATTATGATTAGTCATGGAACATATTATTTTTATATGGATATGAATAATGCATGAATTCAATGATCATGATAAAAAATCTATGATAAAAGATAGGTTTTTGTTCAAGGGACAATAAATACATGAATGCATAAAAGCTCATTGATGGATTAAATTCAATGAGATAAAATAATGGTTGAGTCCACTAGATGGAAACATTGGTCTATTAAGATAAATATAAAATAGGTAAATAGTTTAATATTTTGACTATCATTATTATTGGCATTATAGATATATTATGTTCTTATCACTTTAGAATCATCCCATGACCTAACTCATATTTGTTTTGGCTTAAGACAAGAATGCAAGATAGTAATATAATTTTAGAATGAAACACTTCTTCAAAATGAAACACAAATATGGTACAATTACATGAGTGTGTTTCAACTCTATATAGGATACTATGATTTATGTAATTTAACATTAATATCAAATTTATATAATTTGTAAGTTTTTAAACCTAAGAGTAGGGTACACCAATGCTAATTGCATCCTCTATAATATAGTATATGCTTGCTAAGTTACCCAAAATATCATTAATCATCTATACAAACAACAAATGAAAAGTTTATTCAAATATTAGTCAAGTAACTAAACACATATTAGAAAATAAGCTTAACATTCATTTACATTCATAAATAAACTATAATTAAAATTTAACTTATGTGTCAAATATAGATGGTGAAGTGTATAATTCTTGCATAATAGGCTGACATGTCCTAAGTGGGGGTGGTGAAGTAATTACTAATATCATAAATTTTAGCATGCTAGTGTCATAAACTACTGAATCATCTATATATAACATATGCTCTGGCATGCTAGTCTCATGATGTCTTAAAATAATGAAAGATGGCATACAATTAGGCATATAATGAAAATGTACTAGTGTCCTATGATGCTAAACTAACTATAAGTGGCATAAATTGATGGGTACTAGTGTGTTGTACAAATATGGGTATACTCTCCACATATCTAGCCTATGTATGTTGTACCTGAATAAGAGCTCTAATATACTTCCTCCAACATGATGTGAATTTATGTATAGGAACTCTAGGAGGGACATTAACACCAATACCACTAGAAATAATTCCACTACTAATAAGACTTGGGACACTAATGCCAATACCACTAGTATCAATATTATTACTAGATGTCCCACCACTTGTAACCTGTGTATAATTCCTCAGTGTATACATCCCATGGTTAATCATAACCTCTTTGAGACTACTAACTACCTCAAAGGTGTCTATCTATATGGTGTGATGCAAAATATTATGGATAGAAGCATGTGTTATTATCCTTCTAATTCTTTGAGCTCATTTAGGGTGATTTTGGTCCCACTTAGAACAAGGTCTATTAAATGAGGGCCTACCTCCCCTACCTTGGGAGGCCTTCATGTTAAAATAATTTTGGATTCATGTATCATAATCTCAAAATAATTTTTTCTCAAAAATTATAATGGAATATCATTATTATTGCATGGAGACTCATCAAACACCATCCACCACCTATCCTAGAACTTGTCTTTTATCTCTGTAGTAACACACCAGTAAATATTAATATGTTTATAACTCAATAGTGGAGGTTGGTTGGTTCCAAGATTAATAAATAAAGCAGACACATTTTTTTTTAAGTCCTCATATAACAATTGATCAAAATAATATTGTTTCAGGACATCTCTTTGATGTAACATTAAATCAAGGTATGATGTGACGTTTCCCACTTCATTTCAAAAGGTGTAAAATGTACTCACAATTGAATTATGTCCACTATTATTTGAGTATTGACGTAAACCATTGATAATATTTTTTAATTATTCAATTTTTTCATTATATTATTCATAGAATTTAACTTATTCTTCTGCGAAGTCAAACTATTAAGGTTTTTTATCATGATTTTGCTCTATGTTTTCTTCAAGCAATGGGTCTATTAAATTTTGTATCTAGATTTATGAAAATACAGGTCTTTTAGGCAATGTGAGAGAGTTCAATGAAATTTTAATTTCAAAACCCTAAGCATAAAACATATAAATTGGAACCTCAAAATTGAAATTTAACAATCAAAATAACTTGGACCATGATCAAAATGTAAAATTATGTTGGAAAAATTCAAACTAAAACATGTATTTCCTCCTCAAAATGAAAGCTCACTCCTTCAACGTACTAAAAAAATTTATGTTTCAACTATGAAGAAGAGGCAAAAAAATATTAAAATAGGGCGTACACCTTTTGTGGGCCAAAAGAGAATACACCCTTTGAAGGCCCAAAAAGGGCATACACCCTTTGGCTAACATGGGATAAAAGACATATACCCTTTGGCCTATAAAGGGTGTATCCACTATTTGGTCCTTTAAAGGGCATAGACCTTCTAGCTTTGTGCCATGCCTAATTTTAAAAAAGAGCATATTCCCTTTGAAAAAAAATATTTCCCCCTTGGTTTCACCATTTTTATCCCCCAACTTTGTGCATCCACCAAAATTTTTATACTATACCAAAGTGGTGCCTTTACCAATGCTTCCTCAAGATCAAATCATCATATACTTAATTAAAGTGAATGAAAAAAATTCTTACAATGGTCCAAGCTATTCAAATGATATAATAAAAGTACCAAAATATAGAGATCCGTTACCAATTCCAAAGTATCCAAAATTCAATGATCATGAACTTTCACTTGTTATCCATGAGGATGATGATACTTATATGCCTAGATTAAAAAATGTGAAAGATTATAACCAATTATAACACTAATGACAACAACACCATTCTCATGGAAAATATTATAATAATGATGAACACACACCGTTCCTCAGTGTTTGCATCCCATGGTCAATCATAACTTGTTTGAAGATATTAAATACCTCAAGGGTGTCTATTTGTGTGGTGTGGTGGAAATTTTTAGGGATGGAAGCATTGTTACTATCCTTCTAACTATTTGAACTCAATTAGGGTGATTTTGGTCCTACCTAAAACCAAGTCTTTCAAATGAGGACACACCTCCCCTACCTTGGAAGGCCTTCATGTTAATGTTTGGGATTTCATATAGCACAAACTCATAATAAAGTTTTCTCAAAAAGTATTGGAGCCTCATTATTATTTCATGGAGTTTCATCAAACACCATCCAACACCTATCCCATAAGTTGTCTTTTATCTCCACATTAACACACCAATAAATACTAATATGTTTGTAACTCATTGGTGGTTGTTGGTTGGTTCTAGGATTAATAAACAAAGCACATAACTTTTTTTAATATCTTTATGTGACAATTTATCAGAATAATATTGTTTCAAGATCTCTCTTTGATTTAACATTCAATCAAGTTATGATGTGACATTTACCACTTCATTTAAAAAGGCCTCCAATGTACTTGCAAGTGAATTGCATCCACTATGAGTTGAGGATTGATGTAAACCATTGATAATAATTTGTAATTATGCACTTTTTTCATTATATTATTCATATAATTCAACTTATTATTCTGTGAAGTCAAATTATTGAGGTTTTTTTATCATAGTTTTGCTCTATGTTTTCTTTAGGTAATGGGTCCATTGAATTTTGTATCCATATTTATCAAAATACAAGTTTTTTAGGGAATGTGAGAGAGTTCAATGAAATTTTAATTTTGAAAACCTACACATAAAACATATAAATTGAAAACTCAAGATTGAAATTTAATAATAAGCAGACATTAGATCATGATCAAAATGCAAAATTATGTTCACAAAATGCCAAAAAAACATGTATGTTCTCCTCAAAATGCAATATCACTCCTTCAAGGCACCAAAAAAATGTAGGTTTCAGATATGAGGAAGAGGAAAAAAAAATTGAAAAATTGATGTACACCCTTTGTGGGCCAAAAAGGCATACAACCTTTGAAGGCCCACAAAAGGCATATGCCCTTTTGCCAATGTGGGACAAATGGTGTACACCCTTTGTCCCACAAAGGTTGTATGCCGTTTGTGGTCCTTCAAAGGGCATGGAACCTTTTAGCATGATGCCATGCTTAATTTATAAAAAAGGACATACACCCTTTGAAAAAAAAATCTTTCCCCCTTAGTTTTACCACTTTTATCTCCCAACTTTGTGCATCCACCAAAATGTTTATACTATACCAAAAGTGGTGTCTTTACCAATGCTTCCTCAAGATAAAATTGTCATATCCTTACTAAAAGTGAATGAACCAAATTCTTAAAATGGTTTAAGCTATCCAAATGATATACCAAAAGTACCTAAATTCATAGATCCATTACCACTACCAAAGTATCCTAAATTCAGTGATCATGAACTTGCACTTGTTATCCATGAGGATGATTGTACTCATATGCCTAGATTAAATAAATGTTGAAGATTAGAACCAATTAAAACACCAATAAAAAACACTATCATTCCCATGGAATATCTTATATATATGATGAACACCCACCATTGCTCAATGTATGCATCTCATGGTCAATCATAACCTATTTGAGGCTAGTAACCACCTCAAGGGTGCTTATTTGTGTGGTGTGATGCAAATTTTTAGGGATAGAATCATGTGTTATTATCCTTATATTTGTTTTATCTCAATTAGGGTGATTTTGGTCCCACTTAGAACTATGTCTATCAAATGATGACTCACCTCCCTTACCTTGGGAGGCCTTCATGTCAAAATTTGGGATTTCATAGAGCACAAACTCACAATTAATTTTTATCAAAAAGTATAATGGAGCCTCATTATTATTGCATGGAGGCTCATTAAATACCATCCACCACCTATCCCATAAATTATCTTTTCTCTCAACATTAACACACCAATAAATACTAATATGTTTGTAACTCACTAGTGGTGGTTGGTTAGTTCCAAGATTAAGAAATAAAACCCACACATTTTTTTTAAAAACCTCATATTACAATTTATCATAATAATACTGTTTCAAGACATCTCTTTGATGTAACATTCAATCAAGTTATGATGTGACATTTCCCAGTTCATTTGAAAAGGCCTCCAATGTATTCATAAGTGAATTATGTCCACTATGAGTTAAGGATTGACATAAACCATTGATAATAATTTGTAATTGTTCATGTTTTTCATTATATTGTTCATATAATTTAACTTCTTCTATGAAGTCAAACCGTTGAGGTTTTTAATCACAATTTTGTTCTATGTTTTCTTTAAGCAATGGGTCTATTGAATTTTGTATCTAGATTTATCAAAATACAATTTTTTAAGGCAATGTGAGAGAGTTAAATTCAATTTTAATTTCAAAACCCTATTCATAAAACATATAAATTTAAACCTTGAAATTGAAATTTAACAATCATCACACCTTAGACCATGATTAAAATGCAAAATTATATTGGTAAAATACAAACCAAAACATGTATGTCCTCCTCAAAATGAAAGTAATTCCTTCAATTCACCAAAACAATGTAGGTTTCATATATGAGGAAGTGTCAAAAAACATTTTAAAAAAAGTTTGTACACCCTTTGTGGGCCAAAAGGGAGTACACCCTTTGAAGGCCCATAAAGGGTGTATACCCTTTGGTCCACAAAGGGTGTATTAAATTTATGGTCCTTAAAATGGCATAGACAATTTTTTCTTGGTTCCATGTTTAATTCAAAAAAAGGGCATATTCCTTCAAAAAAAAATCTTTCCCCCTTGGTTTCACCTTTTTTATCCCCCAACTTTATGCATCTGCCAAAATGTTTATACTATACCATAAGTGGTGCCTTTACCAATGCTTCCTCAAGATCAAATTGTCATATGCTTACTGAGAGTGAATGAACCAAATTTTAAAAAAATCCATGCTATTCAAATGATATACCAAAATTACCAAAATTTAGAGATCCATTACCACTACCAAAGTATCCTAAATTTAGTGATCATGAACTTGCACTTATTATCCATGAGGATGATGATACTCATATACCTGGATTAAAAAAATGTGGAATATTGGAAATAATGATAACACCAATGAAAAACACCATCATTACCTTGAAACATCTTATATCTATGATGAACACTATTGGGGATCTTCAAAAATAGGTTTCTATACTTCAAATGCTAATGCATGTCCATAATACTAATGAAAATGCTACCTCATTCAATAATCAATCTCTTTCACAATGTATAATTAAATACCCGTATCAACAAGATTCTTAACTACTAGATTTACCTCTCTTTTCAAGTAATAAGGACCAATTAGACCACATGATTAACTATGCAGATTATTTTGGTCAATGGGAAAAAGATGACAAATTATTGATAAAACTATTACATATGAGCATTTATGATAAGGATCATAATTGTTTGTATAGCCTACCAAGAGGTTCCTTAACCAATTTTTCATAATTATAATATGTGTTTTCATGGCCTTCAATATCCATAAGGTGTCAAAACTAAAATTATAAAATTTGCACAATTACAAACAATGCGCTGATGAAACCATTCAATATTATACTATTCAATTCAAAGGTACATCATATGAACCATCATTTAGACCCTCTGATTTGGAATTGTAATTCATTTTTAGTACATGGTTTATTTCCCCAATTAAATTAAATAGCATTACATAAACAATATGATTCATTTATCCATTTACATACTAATGTACATAGATATGTTTCATTCATACTTACTCATCCAAAAGATCTTAACATATCTCCCTTAATATACCAAAGTTTGATTCCTAACACAAGGGGGGAGATAAATTACATAAGGAGCATTATGGAAACAAATTTGGTGTTCCTAAGCTCTATATGACTAGTTTGAAAATGTTACTTGATATGGGGCCAATTCAAGGCCCACATTCTATACAAAATCCTTAAGTTCAACAAACTAAAAAGTGTCAACATCACCAAGATTTAAAAATTAATTTATTCATAAGTGGCACTTAATTTTATCATAACCACATTGATACTACAAAATTATAAAACTATTGTAGTGAAAGATGTTTTCCACAACTTGGGTACCATGCCAAATATCTACATGATAAGGGGAAATGCAAAGACTCATTGGGTTTCTTTGTGATTCCTATTGATTTTGGGCCTTGTGTTGTCCTTAAAAAATTATGGGTCTTACCCATAATCCATTACACTCATTTACATTTGGAATATTTTGGTTATATGAAATGGAAGCTAATATTGATCCAAATCAGTAAGGTATTTATTTTTTTCTTGAAAGAAAATTAATACATATCCCAAATGATAGCATCAGTTATTCTATTACATGTGTAAAACATGAGGAAGAACATGCCATGTAACATTTAAAATTAAAAAATATTATCCAATCAGTGAAAAATATCCAAAATAAGGTTTTGAGATCTCACATATTCTAGAAATACTAGAAAAAACAAAACATTCAAAAATCCAAAAATATTTTCGGCATCTACTACTTCTATTGTCTCCTTGGCATCTATGTTTTAGTTCCATATCGATGGATAACATATCAGTTAATTATACATTGATATATGTTTCACTCTTCTATTTTAGTGTGATATAGGCATACACAGATACATGATTTATGCACTTATATATGTTGGGTTATCCCTCTACTCACATCATTAGGATGTTGGGAGCATGTAGCTCTATGATGACAATACATATATGTTATATAATTATATGGTTGATTTAAATTATCATGTTTGAGATCATATATATAATTACACATGATTTTACCCATGCCTATATCTTTTGTAATGTACTTGATATGTTATGTACTTGACATTTTTTGCTAACATTGGATCTATTAACTACTATGATATGTTTATGTTGGTTGCTTTTGTTTTCCTTTATGCACTTCCTTGAGTGTCTTCCCTTGTTATTGTATCATTTATTGATCATTTTAATATGCTCCATTAATTACATCCCCCATGCCTTTGTTTGCTTATTTGACATTTGAATATGTCATTTCTTATTATAAGGACAATTGAATATGTCATTTTTTATTTTAAGGATATTTAACTAAGTCATGTCCATTCCATTGTGTAACAATTAAACATGCCCCTTATTTGTGGTCTCCTTAGGCCAATGCATTTTAAATTGATTTTGAGTGATCTTGTGTGTGTGTTTGGTTTCTTATTGATCTTGAATTGTTACTATATATATGTTTTCATGATATTTATCATGCATTTTAGGTCTTCATGTGATCACATTCTATGTGCTTCAATGAAACATTTACCAAGACATGTTTTTCTATATGCTACATGGTTTATTCAAAGTTATATGGTTATCTTATCTTTTTGAGGTGAGGTAACTACCAATTTATATCTTCCCTCACCTCAAAATGAGTGGCATATCAGTGGGGACATGTCATAGAGACATGGATTCTACACGTTCACAATATTAAATATATAGTAGGGGAAGTTTTTAGAAACATGTTTTCTACACTTATTTAGTATTTGACATACCTAGATTATAGGGGGAATGTTTTGGAAAATTTTTCTCCACATTGGAACTTATATCAATTTTTAGATTTATCCATTTATTTTGGGGTCATGTTATGGTAACATGTGACCCACACTTGTTTAAATTTACAAATTGGCCAAAACACATGGTTATATGATTTAGATACACATTGGTGGAATAATTATATACATTGGTACCATTTTTATACACAATTTCAACATGATACATATCTAAGGTGCATATGCTATGTAATGTGTGCCTATTATTAAAAAATAAAATTTGTTTCAAATTTAAAACATTCTTAAGGACTATCACTACCCACTTGGTTAGACTTTATGAACTATATTGAGCTAATCTATTGTAGTAGTTGGTTCACTTTTTAGTATGGTTTATATGATTAAATAACTCAATCCTACCAAGATTATAGGTTGGAATTTATTATATCATCCATCTTCACCATTTTGATAGTTTGAGTTGACTTTGTTCACTCACACTCACCAGGTTATAAGTATGATTGGGTTGCATAGTTGAGCTAGTCTCAACTTCCATGTAGAAATTCATCTTTACTCCAAGGTTGGGAACATGATCCCTCCTAATTTTTCTCTCTCTATATCTCCTTATGTATATACACTTTCCATATTTATACTTGTCTTAATCTCATTTTTAGATATTCATAATGATACGTATTTCAAATCAAGTTACAAATAGGCAAGATGGTTGCATCAATACACATGTGTACTCCTAAACCTTACTCTTTTAATTTCAAATAATTTTAATACATTAAATTTTATATTATATACACTAATTATATACTATAACATATTCTTAATTTCAAGTCAATCACTAGCAAAACACTCAAGTTGGACTCAAGAAAAGATAAGGTGTGTTATACACACCTAAATACACATTCCTTTCCTTTAAAATAGTAATTTCATTACTAGACTAAAAGGTGAGGGAGGGGGAGGTATTTTGAAACTATTTATGCATTGTACATCACCTTAATATTGTGCACTTGATAACCTTAGACCTTGGATGTTCCTCTTAGTTTTAGACTTTTATTGCTTTTGTAAGTCTTGCATATACTCTATCTTGTGCCCTTTGGCATATCTCTTGGTATGACCAGTCTTATATTAATGATCAAAGACCTCTATCTTTCCAAAAACATTCAAAACCTACTTATATTATGTCTCTAAAAGTTATGAGCCTGTACTTATTTTCCTATTCCCTATACACTTTCATCTTGGATAGACACCTAAATTGATGCAAGTTTCCTACTTTGAAACAAGTGTACAGTGGCCTAAAGTCATCTAATTTTCAAATGAAATGTATCCTAATGGTTAACTTGAGTGATTTAATGTGAGTTATTATCCAAATTTATTGGTAAAAATATAATATATACCCTCACTCATTCTCACATAATGCAAACTAAAGAACCTTATAAAAATCATTCAATAAAGAATTAAATAGACAAAAAACTTTCTTGTTTTCTCATATTCTCTTATCATTTATTCCTATTAAATTATTATGAGTGATCTTACCATCATTTTACCTCTTTATAACCCCTCTCCAATATTTCCAAATAGATGCTTGATGTAAAATTGATGAATGTTGGATTGCTTGCTTGATAGTTGATAATGGCTTCTAATGGATATTTGTGTTTGATAATGGATCTTGATGGATGAAATAAGGCTATAGATACAAGATAATGACAAAAATTTGATAGTTTTCCAAGTTTTTTTTGCATGGAAGAGGTGGATTATTTATATAGTAAATGGAGGGAGAAATCAATGGCTCAAATTTAATTTTGAGCCATTGAGATCAATTTCCAAATATTTCCAAGGAATTTAAAATTCCTTAGAAATCTATAGAACAACAAATTATAGAGGAGAAGGGACTAAAATGGAGGATATTTATAGAATCCTCCAATTCTATAAATATCTTATCAGGGTTTATGGGTTTAGGAATAGCTAAGAATAGGGTGGTAGATGTATAGGTAGAATACATTGTATTTTTAGATTGGTAAGTAGCTTAAGGAGTAGGTTAATAGGTAAATGGGTTTTATTAGTAGATTAATGAAGGGATTAATTAGTTATGGGATGAAATGAGGTTTTTATAATGTATGAAATGGGATGTAGGATAATGGGATATTAGTTAAATTAGCTAAGAAATGTAGTTTAGGTTAAATTAGCAAAATTAGAATAATTATTGGGGTGAGTGGATTTTAGTGCATACATTTTGCCCCTCTTTGAAGGGTAATTTTAAGTGGATAGGATGGGAGGAGTAATGGTATTTCAAAGAAAAACAATAATCATTTGGAAATAATGTTATATGGTTTCAATTATGAGTTAGTAGGATATGATACCATGATGTACCCTCAAGCGAGCAGGCAGGGAAAACCAACTTGGATGGTCACTCAAATATAAGTCCCTAGGGTGGGATTAAATCAAGACAATAAAATGGGGTTGGGATGACTCAAGTAATAGCTACGGTTGAGATACCCCAAGTTTCAAAGGGATAAAGTGGTTTAGTTCTGATAGGTTATAGACAAATGATGAATGTCTAGAAAGTGATTTGATTGATAAGATGAAATTAGTTGAGATGAGGACAAGCCTATGATAAGTCCCATAGCAAGGACACATGTTAAGGAGGGTTTGAAGATTGATAAAGGATATAAAATTTATTTAGGGATGATAGGAATCCATTTTATGTAATATCCATAGCTTAAAATGATGTGTGATTGTCAAGTGATTAGTTTGGGAATGAGATGGTGATGAGGGATGAATGGTGGTCAAGCTATCCCTAGGTACAAAAGTGAGACTAGGTTTTTCCTACATATTCTTAAAATACCTTAAGATGATGTATTTTTGACTCAAGATTAGAGTGGACAATGGGGAAATGGAAAATCCATGACCCAAATGATGCAATAGATGATAAGGGATGACTAATTGGGATGTTAGAATAACTTGATGGGATTTGGATGTGGGATTTGTTAGAAATGGAATTCTAGGGTCTAAGTGGGGTAAAAGATGGGGGGGTTCATATAGGACAAAATAGTAAAAATAGGGTCATTTGAGCTTTTTATCTTTTGTGGAATTTTACTCTAAGCTAAAACCATGGGTCAGATTCCTTGAGCTTCCCATCATGGTAAATGAGTGCAAGAGTTCCAAAGAGTGGTAGAGGCTAGACCATCAATGAGTAATAAACCATAAACTTTGTGATTTTGTCAATTTTTATTCAAGTTTTTGGATTTTTGGTATAAAAATACATCATCTAGATCACAAAGGCAATATCACAATTGAGGGCAGTGCCCTCAGTTATGACATTGTCATCATGACTTGCAATTTTGTAAGGAAATAAGTAGTATTATAATACCACAAGTGTAGAGTTGTGGTATTGTAATAATATAACTATATACTTATAATTTTGAAATATTATAGATTAGGGAATTACAATTTTATATAACCATGTGGTTAGGAAAAACCCATGTCATAAATGGTAGTTTTGTCAAGATCATAGCTTAGGGTAGGGTTGAGATTTGTGATTTTGTCGAGTTTAGATAAAGGGGATTAAGTGACAAGAGATAGGTTAGCAGGTGGTTAGTTAGGTAATGGTAAAAGGTTAGAGGGTTGGTTAGATAAGGTGTAGTGAAGTGTAGTTAGTGGATATTGAGGTTAGGTTCAGGGGTGATGAGGTTAGTTAGATATTAGTGTGATTTGGAAAGGGGGTTTAATGGGATAAGGGGTTAGGTTAGGTAAATGATGTTAGAGTGATAGATGTAATTAGATAAGAATAATATGATTGGGGGGTAGTTAGTTGACTTAGATAGTAGTGAGTCATGATGGGTTAGTGTGTGTTGTCTAGTGATATGGGGATAGATTGGGATGAAGAGGGATGGGGGTTAGAGGTGGATAGATGATTTAGTTCAGATGTATAGGTATAATATTAAGAGGGGAGTTATGTGATGGTAGGATAGGTCCAAGGTTATGAATAGGGGAATTTGTTTGTAATATATGCAGTGATAGGTTTATGGTGATTGGTGCATGAGAATTTAGGTGTGTTGGATTCAAGGCTACAGTGACCAGAGGTGTTGTATGAGATTCACTTGTTGATAGATGATAAGTATGGGGTATTGAATCTAGGAGGATTGCATTATATCATTATGATTCTAGTGGTGTACATTGGTCAGGCCTTGGTTATGGCATTGGGAGAGTGTTGGCACTCTAAGACCAGTACATTCCATTTTGTGATTAGGGAAATGATAGTGACATTAAAGATTGTCTACTAGATTCTCCGTCCACTAATGTTGGGAGATATGATCTATTGGAGATCACACACATTGACTATGACATTATAAAGTTTGGTAAGAGGATTATGCATGTGTATGTGGGATAGACATGTAGATATTGACATATGTCTCTAAGAGGGGAATATTGATCACCTAACCCTCATGGTTATGTCTCTTATCATCAGCATATTCCTACAAAACAAGAGTGGATAGTGCTTCCATCTAGGCCTGGGAGATGTTGTATCAGACATGGTATAGGATTTTAGAGTGTTTTCATAAGGGTCAGTGGTATTGACTCATATGTATTGAGAGCTTCACTTGGGAGCCTAAAGGGGGGAAACTAGCCTAGGAACATTTCTATTAGTATAGATCTAGAGATGGGATCACATTGTGATCTAGTGGGCACTTCAAGCTTGGGTAGCTAGGGAGGCACATTAGCCTATGGTATTTGGGTGGTAAATTTTACTTGGAGTGTAGAGGGGCCATGTTGGGGAGATGTGAATCTAACAAGATGCATTCAATAGTTTACATCTTGAGCACATCACATGGATTCCCTATAAGGGCTTATAGTTTGGTTGGGATGATGAGGTGGTGGTGACCTAGTACATGTTGATTGAGTGCTAATTAATAGGTCATACACATACTATCATAGAGTGGTATAGGCTTGACAAGGTATAGAGGTAGTTTGACTTTATATAGGATATGTAAGAGAGGAACACCTATTATCTAAGAGTGAGAGGGATAGGGCATAGTGGGAGAGACTAGTGGATAAATCCTAGGCACATATAGATTATGAGAGCATTATCCCAATGCCCTAGGATTTTTAGACCCTGATATACAATACCAGAGTTATAGAAGTGTATATAGCATGGTGGATGTTGAGGATCCCATTGAGATTACTTCAACCCAAAGTTGTGGTTAGGAGAGGGGTTATAAGGTGAGTACTCTAGGTGTAAGCTAGATTACAAAGTAGGATGAGGTAGGCACCCATATAAGATGGCTAGGATGGATAGGGGGATGGAGATGCTATGGATATAGATGGAGGTGATGGGGGTTAGGCAGTAGCTAGAAGGCATGTTGGGCCTCAAATTTAGGCATAGGTATAGGTTGGCACACAAGCTAGGGGTAGTAGTGGTGGATATGTCCAGGGCCATCATAATAGCCTTTGTCAGAGAGTGAGATGTATTTACTTGCATAGATATAGATGGATATTTAGGCTTTACTTGTAGAGATTGTTAGGATCACTCAAGAGAGGGATCAACTATAGGCATAGTTGCAGGCCTAGATAGAATGGAGAGATGGGTAGTTAGCCCAAGCACATGCACAAGTGACTAGGTTACATGGTTATAGGCACATATATTGACATTTCAAATCTAGATCTAGAGCTAAGATACATAGATCATAGGATATCAGGGCCAAATCACTCAAATGTAAGCATAGATTTGAAATTTAACAAGAGAGGTAGAAATGGTTGAGAAGGCCAAGGAAGAGGTTGATTTGGAGATGAGTGATCATGGGATGGCCAATGTGATGAAGAACATTATGATATTGACCCATGAGGCTCAGTATTATGGGACATTGCATGAGGCAATAGTGCTAGTTGAGTGACCTGCACCTTCATTTTGGACCAATTATTTGCATTCAGTGCATCAACCTTTGAGAAGACCACTAGGACCACAAAGACCACAACCGATCAATAAATGATATTTATATAGAGTATTTTTATATTATATCACATTATTTCCTCATGGGCCCACATATTGTATCCATTTTTTGACATGGACTCCATGTGGATTATTTATATATTTATATATGATGTGATTTTGGATGATGATGTATTATATTTGTGTATTGATGATGTGATTATATTGATTTGATGTATTGTGATAGATGTGATGGACATGTTATTTTTGATTATATGATGAGATACAATTATATTATATTCATGATATTAGATGTGATATCGATGATGAATGTATGTCAATGTAATAGATATGATTTAGATGATTTGAAATAAGATGTTATATGATTATGATGTGATGTATTTATATGGATACATTAGTGTTGATATATTTACTTATGATGTGTTTAGATGTATTTTGATTAAATACATGTGATTTGGTTTGTATGTTGATGGGTTATATTGGTATAATTTTATGATGGAAGCATGTTTATATATATGATGGGTTATATATACATTATTTGATGGTTATAATGAGGTGATGGTTGTGATGTTGATGCAATGTTTATATGATGATGTGCTAGATTTATGTATGATGTAGATGGTTTAGATAAATTTTATATGAGATGTATACATGGATTAGATAAATATATCATTTTATTTGTATAGTTTCATGTTTAAGATGTGATGTTTATTGGCTTATATGTCGATGTGTATGCATGAGAAAATAACGTTGATTATTATGATAGAAAAATAGATGATATACTTTATGTTGATGGATATGTTAACTATGGATGTAATTAATATGATCCATGGATGGTTAATTTTGGAGATGATATGTTATGAGATGTATATTATGGTATAAATAGTGTTTGGATATAAAATAAAATGATAATGAAAGAAAATGTATGTCAATGTGCTAGTTAAATATTGACCCAATTTTAATTATCATGTCTCATAACTTAAGTTTGGGTAGGTATCCTCCTACACCAAGGAGGTGGGATAGTGATATGATGGGGGCTAATTAGGTCTAGACAAGATAGTGATAGGTTAAATGGGATAGGAATAGGGGGAATGGGATAGGTGGTGGTTTTGGAAGACATTTATAATTTTTGAAATATATTTTAATATTACAATGGTAGGTAAATGTATACCATATGACATCATAAAATTCAAAGACATATTAAATATCTAGTACATGAGGGAACTCCATTTGAAATTGGCCTAACCTGAATAAGTTTTGATAGTCACCAATAATATCCTTGTTCCAAAAAATTTAACAAGATAAAATATATTCAAAATGCTAACAAGACATATTAAATAAACAAGACAATGTAATAATATTTTCATGATTAACTAAACAACCACACATATTAAAAATATACACACATTAATACAAGACAATCATAAGATAACATAGACTTAAGATAGAAATTATAGAAAGGATATACCAAGGGATAATAAGGTGATGATAAAATGATTATAGACAATGGGCCTAGTGACAATAAGGGGATATGTACATGGTGTATATAGTGCCCAAAAAATATTATATTCTAGAAAAATATCCCAACCAATTTTGAAAGCAATCATATATGGGGTATATGGTGACCAATCAAGATTCAGTGGCATAATGTATGTAAAACCCTAGAAAATACAACCTATTTTTGACCCTTCCATAATGATAAAATTAGTGGGAAGGTGTGAATCATGGTTTTCGGAGAACAAGAGACAAATGGGAATGGGTTTTTTCTTGAGGCTAAAAGGAGACACACTTTACAAAGGGGATATGATGGGGTGACAGGATCAGGGATGGATATAAAGATATGATAGGATTGGGACATATTAATGATAGATTATGATAAAATACTCTAGAGGACTTCCCCAAAACATATCCCCATTACTTAAAAATAAATGGCTTCTTCCTTGTTTGAAAATAATTTTCTCTTATTACTGCATAAAAACCTATAATGGATACCTACTATTAAGACCAGGGTTAGGAATGTGCAGAATGGAATGTAATGGAAGGAGGAAGATGGAATGGAATATGATATGCCTCAGAGAGTGGGGACCCATAGATAGAGGTAGGTGTATACACAATATTTTCAAACTTTTATTGATTACTAACACTTTGTGTCTTGAAGGAACCTGTTGAGACTCAATCCATCTAAGTGCATGACTTAAGAGGTGAATTAGGAAAGGGGTGGGTAGAGCATCGATACTTCACAAGATTATTATCACTTTTATGACTTGACATATACAAACTCATCTCCTAAAACCATTAAACCTAAGCTTATTCTTCTTAGCTATACCCATTCCATTCATTTTCCTCTTTCCATCCTCCTTTTTTTTCCTTAATTCCATATTGAGCTATTGGTTATACTAGGTTGACCATGGTTGACCCTGTAAAGTTTAGGGGTGTTTTTCACTTTTTGGGTTTGTTAACCTTTTAACCAACCTAGCTCAAACCTAGTGAATTATCCCTAAAAACATATAGGTTGACCATGGTTGACCCTGTATATCTAACATTTTCAAGAGGATTTAGGGTAAGATCCACTAATATATACAAATTCTTTCCAACCATTTGTAAAAAAGAGAAGAAAAAAAGAATAAGTGTGAATGAACATTTTCTTATTGACCATTCTAATTTAGGAATAAATCTTAGTGTTCCATACTTTCTTTAGAGATACAAATCTTGTATTTTGGAGAAGTCTTTTGGATGCATAGATAGGTTGTGTATCCTAGAGCTGATTTGTCTTTGTTATCCTTACATACCACAAAAATCTCTTGAAAATAACCTTGGCCAAGGAATATATTTAGGCTTGACGAGTTCATCTTCAAAGGTAAGTATTCCTAACTTTATTTATCCTTTGTAAGAGTAGATAAATAATGCAATTTTGATTCTCTCTTCCATGCATTAGGATTATGTATACATTGACATGAGTATATATCTTCTATGAATATTTAGTTTATTTATTTGTTTTATTTCTAACCCCGACTTTGTGCCACAAGATTTATTGATCACTATATTAGCTTCACTATATTTCTTGTTTATTAGCATAGGTGAAATATCAAACCTTAGGACTCTTTTAGGGTTGTTGCATGATTATGTTAGACTGTAGGATTTGGAACCCTACTTCACATGGTGTATTATGATAATTGATCCCCTAATCAGGTTTAATATATCACCATATTAGTCATACTCTCTCTTAGAAAATGTATTCCCAATTAGAAGTGTAGGTATGCTCTATCTTCTCTAAGTTAGGATCGATTTATAGACATGATACATTTTTGATTGCATACATTCTAGTGAACTTGATGTGAAACTAACCCTTGCAAGATTTATTTCATTATTTTTAGCATTATTTTAATCATATATCTATCATAATGGATCAACTCTATCAACCCAGTTCTAATCTGTGTGAAGGTTTTTAGGAATAGGAAACTAGATCGACTCATATGACCCAATACAGGTTTCCATAATTCTAGAATTTTCATTAAAACTAATAGGTTGACCTAGTCAACCTTGTACACTTTAAATCATACATAAAACATACTAGGTCAACCTTGGTCAACCCTATACATTTTTAGGTTTCTAAAATAGGCCCCTGCACAACTTGATCAACCCAGTTGACCTAGTTAGCAAGTTTTGTTATCATTATTCAAGGTTCTTGATAAAAAATCTTCATTATCAACATATCTAATCCACCAAGGTTATTTTATATCTATCTATCTCTCTCTTTTACTATCTTTACTTTCATAGTTTTTAGTCTTCAAAACTACCCCTGCATAGTCAACTAGATCTACACTATCAACCCAACTCTATGTTCTATATGTTTTTTGAAATAACTAAGTTGACCATGGTCGACCTTGTATATTTTCACACCTTGCTTTTATAGTACAAGTTCAACCTTGTCGACCCTATTCTATATGTTATGCATATAGTGTCAACATTATACCTTGTTTCAAGTTGAAATTAATCTCTATATGCTATTAATTATTTCACACCTTTCTTTTCTTATTTATTTCATGTTTAGAATAGTTCACATAATCTAATTAGGGGGTTTTAATTAACCATTTAGTTTCACTATTTATATTTCATACACACATGGCCAAATCACATAATCTAAAAAAGCACTTTAACATTTATTTACCCAAGGCTAACCTTCTTGGATTTCATCACCAAGGGGGAAGCCAACTTGACACTATGGTCAAGTATAAAACATGGTTAATAGTATATTATAAGTAAGTACATGAAACACTTATCACTATGGTGTGTGAAGTGATGGGGTAGGCCCCAATACCAAGCCTCTATCATTGCCACTACGGTCCTTTTCATCCCAAACTACCTGAAACCATCCTTATATCAGTATCTAGTTCTTTGACTTATAACCAAATTTCCATCACATTTAAAATCATTTATTAATAATCTAATAAAACATCCTAGTTTGACCAATTAGTTATCTCTTTACTTTTCAAGTTGATTTCTTGTTCTTTTCTCAATTATGTGTGAATTTTTTTTCATTAACCAATGTTAGTACAAGATTTTGTATTGTGTGCTTCAATTAGATTGGCCAATGTTGATCTAATTGACTATTTATATTACTTTATCTATTAATTTCCTAGATTAATTTCAAAAATCATCTTATTTTAGGTGACAACTTGTATCAAACTTTATTTTCTTTCCTGTTTGTTATACTAGGTCAACCCAGTCAACCCTGTATCTTTTTCCATCCCTTGTACACTATACAGGATAGACCTAGTTGAACCTATACTATCTATAGCCCCTTTTACCTCTTTTAAAAATTTATATGCACTATACTAGATCAACCCAATTGACCTTGTTCTATTTTACAGTCCCTATTTTTGTGCTAGGTTGATCCAGTCGACCTTGTAATATTTTATTCACTTCTTGGTTCCTTGCTTTCTCATCTCTCTTTCCTACCCTTCATCATGAACTTTCTGTTTGATAATAATTTTGAGTTACAGTCAATATTCATTATGAACTTTACCAATCCTCATAGGGTTTCCCATAGACTAAGAAGGGATCCTCTCTTGGATGCTAGTAATGTTCATATTCCCACTCACATAATGAACTATGGGACCCCTCCTAATACCTATTTGCAACATAATCATCTTTTATCATTAGAATACCAATCTGAGTTAGATTATATTTTTTAAATTCTCTTTATTTTTAAATTTCCTCAACATCGAGGAAAAAAACCTTATACCATTTAGAATCTTATGATTAGTGGTCAAGTTGAAGAGCCTCATTTGCCTACTCCTACATTATCAAATAGATTTTAGGGTACCACTTTCTTTGATTCTCAACCTCTTCCTTTTATTTTTACCCCTTCTCATACCATGACTTCTTCTTTTCTAACATCTTACACCTCCATGCCTAGTATCTCAACTAACATGGAAAGTTATACATCTAGTGGGCCTCTCTTAAGATCCACTATCCTTAATCCATATAATAGTGCTTTATTTTTTACCCAAGGCAATCATGCTTCTAGTGATTCTTCCTCTCAACCATTCACTAGTCCATATTTTGCTACACAAACAAATTTTTCCACTAGTGCATCGCATTCTCATAATTCTTCTCAAGCTCCTCTCAATACCAATAGTGGTAACCAAGCCAATAATACTCACACTAATGCCAACTCTAACTATTTTAACAATGTTAATCAAACACATCAAATTTTGTTGAAAAATCTCAATCAAATGAATACATTTCAATCTCATAACACAAATCAAATGATGAGAATGCAAAACCACCTTCTTCACCTTCAATCTCATCCATAACCAATGGCTTGGGGCACACATAACTAGAATGTTCCCCCTCCTCCTCTTCAAGATTCTCAAGGAAATCTTATTTCTGAACCTCCTTTAATAAAAAAAGACCATTAAGCATCTTCAAAATGAACCTCTTACTACTAAAATTACTAACATTTACATAGGAGGTATAACACCTACAATTTATTATAATGGATCAACCGATCCTACCCTTCATCTTAAGACATTTTTAAATATTTATAAGGATTAGGTAAAATTAAACACCTTTACTGCTACCAAGATCCTTGACAAAACTCTTGTAGGTGATGCCTTTGATTGTTATCAACTTAGACCACATTCCATTAGTAGTTTAGAAGATTTAGTAAATGCTTTAGTGCAATAACTCCAAACTAGTGATCTTCCCAAAAACACTTTGGCCCATTTCATAAATTGCAAAATGAAAATGAATTCACTCAATCCTTTATCAAATAAATGTGAACATAAAATGGTAGATGATAATATTTTCCATATCTTTACCAATGCCCTCTTTCCTAAATTACAATATCAAGTCCACGCTCTCTCTCCATGTACCTTGGAGGAGGATATTGACCAAGATAAATGACAAGATTTACTTATGTGTCAATTTGATCCACCCTAACCTTCTATGGGTCCTTGTATATTAATAAAGAATAAAAACTACAATATTAGCAATGATGGTATTACCGATTCTTATGACACCATTCACAATGTTCAAGTTGTCATTCCTAACCAATATTTAGAACTAGCTCCACCTTTTCAACAAAATACTAATCCTCATTTCTCTTCAACAAAAAAAATCAATGTTCACAAACCTCTATCCTCAACTGAATTGCTTAAGCATTTACCTAGGCCTCTTACACAAGAGCTTGACCCTACTCATCCTATGAAATCTTGGTATGATCCTAACAATTTTTTTTGGTTTCATGCTAGTTAGGGTCATCTCATGAGACCTATAAACAAATTCATAATTTATCTATGGTTTTTATTCTTGGACCTAATTTTGATCACAATTTCATCATTTGCAAGCATTAACAAGATTATGAAATTTCTTTCAAGGACTATAAATCACATGACAAAACTCAAGCCTTGAATCAAATAAATGATCATGTTTCTATCTATAAAGACCCTCTTCCTAACCATCAACTACTTCAAGATAACCAAGACAAGCCCACATCTTCCACCAAATTTTTTGAAAGTCTTATTGATCCCACTTCTGAAGAGAATGTGGTTAGCATGACTAATATGTGAAGGGTGTTTGCTTTTATTGATTCCCAACCTATCTACACTCCTCTTTCATCTAGAACATATCATGTTATCCAAGATTCTTTTTCAACTCATTTAAATGAGTTGGGTCAAGATGACCTTATTACTTTTGATGATCTGATTAATAATTATCCCTTTGGATAATACTTCCCATTCTATTTCTACCATTCTTCCATCATCTTCTAACATTAATGATAACTAAAATTCTACTAATACTTATTCTCCCATTTCTCAAAATCAACTTGAAATAACTACTTCATCATCTCAACATGATTTGAAACCTTGTCCGAAACCTTCTCATTCTTACCAACAAAAATTCTAATGTACTTCATCTCCTCCTTCTGAGGACCTTCTTAACCATTATGCACCTATATCGAACAACCTTCTTATGGGTTATGATGAGTGAGATCCCATTGTGAATCTCACTAATCTCCCATCCCAAATTATATCATTTGAGCTTATGAGGACTTCTCCCCATCATAGAAACCATCTCATGTAACTACTATTTGAGACAAATGTCCCTCGTCCTCCTCTAGTAGGATAGGAGGCAACTTTAACTAGATTTGAAGATAGTATTTTAAAAAAATGTGAAGAGATGTATATCAATGTTGATATAACTATAGACACTTATCTTTCCTTAAAATTTCCCATATCTTCTATGATTCTCGTTAAGATTCTACTTCATGTGAATGATCCTCCATTATTCATTAGTGTCCAAATAGGTGATATCCAAGTTAAGCATGCATTGATTGATGAGGGTTATGGAATGTGTGTTACTTCTCTCAATATCATTAAGAATCTTGGGTATTCTGAATGCAATCTCAAGTCTACATGTAACATATGCCAAGGATATGATAGAAGAAAAATGCCTCCTCTAGGTATTTTGTGACTTCCCATTACCATCCCACTTGTAACTGTTCATGAAAAGGTGATGATCTTTAACTTCCCCCTTTCTTAGAACATATTTATTGGTAGTCCATGGACTCAATACATGAGAGTTGTTACTTCGTCCATGTGACAATGCATTAAATTCCCTCACAATGGATCCATTTATAGGTATCAAGGTGACACTAACCCTTGGAATTTCAAACAATTGTAAGATCATGGTGTCTTCAAGATTATTACTCTTAAGCCTTTACCAAGCCTTCCATTTTTTGAGTCTTAGTGTCTCATTTTTATTATCAATTCAACCCAAGGTTATAATGGGCATCCAAAAATCATTGATAACATTCCTCCCAACCTATTAGATTATGATGATGATGATCTTGATGTGATTAACCTAAAGATCAATATTTTTGATCTCTTGCCTCATCTCATCCCATAGTTTCCTACTTCAATGCAACCTTGCTCTCGTAAACCTCCTTGTAATGATATTCCCATATTCTTAACCAAGACTAGGCATTCTATTGACCATACTTCCTTGAATGATAAGGTCATTCCTACTTACATCATTGATCTTCACACCCTTGTGAACATAGGATTGTAATAAGGGGGGATTAATATTGTGTTAGTGAATAAAACAAATCCAAACAAAACACATTAATGCTAACACCTTAAGTCTGTCACAAAGGGTGAACTTAGTTGACAATACTAGAATGGAAAGCACAACTAAAATGCAAAATAAACTTTCTTTCACCTTCCTTTGATGCTCCAAATAGCTTGTTGAAGTGTATTGCTTAGTTTGTGCTCATGAAGTCTGCATCAATAATGTGTGGCTACCTCCATCTCTCCTTGGCATGATGTTTGGATTTGGCTTGGATTGGATCAATATTTTGGAATTGTAACACTAAAATTTAATGATTTTGAATGCATTTTGGCATTATAAGTTTGGAATAAAAGAGATTAAAATTTATTTTCATGGCTTTCTTATTTATAGATTTTCAAAAATGGTTAGAATCAGCCTAAACCGTCCATGTCAAGATGAAGATGTGTGGCTAAGGATTAATTTAATTATGTAATTAAAATTCATAAATAAGCTCATAAATATTTTGGATAGAGGGTTAATGAAAAATCATGGAGGGTCTTAATGAGGTATGGGTGGCATAAATCTTGATATTTTATGTATTTATGGCTTGTGGATGCCACCCCATAGGATGATGTCATTTGATGATGTAGTTAATGACAATCAATTTAGAATAAAGTTTTTTTCAAAAAGTTAAATGAATTTATAATTAGGCTAATGATTTGAATTAATTATCTTTAAGCATGATTAGTCATTTTGGTGCAAACCTTGGCTCTTTGGTACACAAATTAATCAAATTGGTCAAAATGTCCTATTATTGTCTCAAAATTTGACTAGATTAGAATTAGAATTCGATGTTAGATATATTGAATCTATTATCCAATTTAGGATGTTATCAACACCAAATAATAAAGGCACATGTCTCACGCAAGAGATTTGATAGAAAAGAGAAATCTAGAGTACCTAGGTGAAAAATTGGTATTTTGACTCAAAATGATCTGATTAAAGTTATTTTCTTCATAAATTGCATTGCCCCATTTAATGACACTCTGGCCAAAATCAACACTTGAATATATCAGTTTCAAAGATTTTAATGTGTTTTAGCATTTTTAGGCCAAATTATACATTTTGGTGGGAAATTGGTCAAAACCCTGATTGAAGGTCATCGATGGCCAATTTTAAGTGTCTATAGTTTTCCCCTATTTAGGAAGATGTTAAAAACCATAGGCATAATAATGTCTTTTCAAATAATGAGAAATAGCCTATATGCCAAAAAAGAATATGATGATTGAAGAACAAAGCTCCAAATAGTGTTTAGGAAGCCTATGATGATGCCCCTTTGAGGTAGTGGTTGTTATATATGTGGATGGATGGTCCCTCTAAAAAAAGCAAGAAGAAAGGTGTAATTAACCCATGGTGGAGATTAGTCCAAATGATAAAATGCTTGCATGCATTGATTTTTAAAAATTACTGATTTGCCCAAAGGCAGTTATAATCAAGAATTAAAGTCAAAATAATGATTTTTCCATAGGTGGTTATAATCATTTAAGAGGACCTAGATTGGCTAAAGATGATGGTGCCCTAGTTAAGGATGATTATCAAGCATTAATCAAAGATATAATTTGAAATATAGAGTAAAAATGAGTGGGTGCAAAGTGATAAAAGAGATGAATAGAAGAATAATATTGATTAATAGAAATATTTGATTGTACCTACCAATAAGGAGATGATCATCCTTATTATCAATGATACAACTAGAATGGTCAATGGGTTGATTCAATCAAGGGTGGGATGGAAGGATTTACCAAGTTTCCAAAGAGAAACTTATGCAATTTCATTGATTATAGACCTTCTTGAAGCTAATTTTTATTGTAGCATGTGATGGTATGCTTCATGATACAACACCATGAAGACTTGGCCAAAAGGTGCATAAGGACTGACTCCCAATGCAATAAATAATTGAAAACAATGTACCAATGATAAAAACCATGATGAAAATGTTGATGTATGAACATGGATAGACTCAAGAATAATGTGTGTAAGGAATCACCCAATACATACATATAGACTAAGTCAAGGCAACAATACTGAAAGCAAACAAATAGGCAAGAAAACAAATAAATAAACATAAAAATAAAAAGCACACAAACAAACAACTTGAAATAAACAAACAAAAACAAAGCTTGAAAACAAAAGAAAAAGAAAGCATCCTAACAATGACCATGCCCCAATAAGGTAGATTGAGAATAACTGAGTAGGATTAGAGAGGATGAATGTTTTTGAATTTTGGATTATTTGAATGTTTTTGGAATTTTATAGGTATCTCAACTTGATGGATAATGATGAGATACTCACAAAATGACAAGAGTGTTTCTCTTAGGTTGCTCACAAAATGGTGAGAGCATGGCTTAGCTTGCTTGAAAAATAGAAAGAGCATGGATTAGGGGGACTGAGGTGATCTCAACATGAATTGAGAATGACCTACATAGTCTCAAAATGACCTAAATCTATAGTAATTCCATCTACACAAAAGGTGAGGAAAAACCAACTAGGTCCCAACAAGTTATCATATCTGACAAATGGCCAGTCAAATAAAAACAACAATGGCAAGGTGATGCAATAATGCATGATAAATAAGTGCTGCCTCTAGTTTTCCCATAGTCAGTTATAACTAGGATATAATGGATTAGATCAATTATACTAATTTTCTCATAGGAATCTATAATTAGTAACAAGACTAGTGAACACTAATTTGCCCATAGGCAGTTATAATTAGGTTCACATAAACCAATTTAATATAAGATGGAAGATGAAATATATGTTTCTAGATTAACTATTAGACTAATTTCATAGACTATTATTATAAACATGGATTTTATTGATTATTGAAACTTGATTGGAATCCTCACACAAAAGGTGTGGGAAGAACCATAGTAACCAAGATCAAAACAAGATTGGATAGGATGGCTAAAAACAAGCATTGGTCTAGATAGGAATGGAATGGTATTGCTTTAGGATAATGATGGTTTGATAAATTGGATAAAATGGTAAGAGGGTTGCCCCCAAGTGGTAAGGTGATTAGCTAGGATATGTGATAATGACAAAAGGATATGTAATAATGACAATGGCATGAAAATGAAATGGTATGGTACATGTTTTTGGTCTGGGTGATGTTTTTGGTTTATGATGTGTTTGGAATAGGTATGGTAAATTTCATATATTTTTATTGTTCCTAATGAAGTGGAGATGCATGTCCTGATCAACAAATGATACAAATAGAATAATCAATCATGTTAATTATTGTCCCACACCTCATCTAAATAACTACTCTGTCAAGAACTATGTATAAATTTGGGTGTCAAAAATGCTTTTGTGATCTTCATTGGTCATTTATTTTGATTCCTTCAAGCATTGAGATAAAGTATATTTTTAGCCTCTACAAATGAAAGTATGGTCATGGATGGTAAATAGGGATAAAATTTGGATGAGAGGTTTGTTTGTGAAATGGAATGGCAGATGATAATTGAATGTGTAATTATTGGGAAACAAATGAAGATCAAGACTTTCAGTCACATGTAATGTTGTTGATGTTGGATTTGACATAAATTTGGATATGGTGGGGATGAAGACATAAATATTCTCTTGATAGGACCACTATATTTTTTTGTTGTTTGATCTTGAGAGTATATACCAGCTGATTAGGCTATAGATTGGAAGTTATTCTAATTTTATCTTCATCAAGTAGTGAAGAAAATTTGTGCTTAGTTATTGGCACCTCAAAGAGGTTTTTACTAATTAATTTATCTTGATTGTCCCATAACACCTCTGAGATGGTTTCACTAATGAACATTGGCTTTTAAGTTTAATTTTCTTCTAACACTTCTGAAAAATATTCACTAAAAGATGCTAAATTTGAACTTTATGTGTCCCCTAGCTCCTTCAAAAAGGTTTCACTAGGAGAATTTTCTTCTATTACATGAATTTGGTCTTGGTCTCCTTGATCTTCTTCAACTACTATGTCATCATGGATGCAATTCAACAAAGTGTGTTTTTGTCAGTCCCAATTGACACTTATGGGAGATGGAATGTCAATAATATGGCTATTTTGGTTGATGGTAATGGCCTATGGAATGGTAATGTAATGGAGAGAGGTTGCATAATCCTCATAGGACATAATAGGATAACTTGTGTTGAATTTAAAGTACTCATCCTCAAAAAATGTAGAAGGATCATAAATGTATTCAAATTAATCTTCAAGGCATGCATAACCAATATTGTAACAGTCATGAACATATGTTGTATTTGAATCTGATTCCAACTCAATGGACTTTGAATCCAATGTTGAGACTCATGTTGATTCTAATTATGATGCTAGGTCTAATGTTGGTTCAATAATATAACCTAAATCTAACTCTGATTCTTTATTTGATGGGTAATATATTATAATGACGTCTTGTTGAATGTTTGGTATTGGATAAGTAATGTCTTGTGATGGTATGGTGGGATCCATAAAAACTAGTTTATCAGAGTGGGACCCCTCTAGGATGGGAAAAACGTCCAGAGACAACTACTTATAAATTGGCTTGTCAATAGGAGGATATTGAAAAATAGGCATATGTTTGAGGTAATGATCTTCCCAAAGGTGGTTATAATCATTAATAAGTGACTTAAAAAAGACTATCTCATCAGAGTGAGACTTATTGACAACAAGTATGGGATCAATGGGTGATTCATCATAGGTTGACTTATCACAAGTGGTTGGTTCAACAAAAATATCTTAGATTGGTTGGTTATATTGGCCTTGGTTTTCAATGAGTTGGAAAATACCACTTTTGAAAATAATTTGGTATTCAAATGATTGGATCAATTAAGGCTTTGATGGGATTGGTATTGGATGAGGAAATGGCCTATGATTTGTTAAAGTGGGGAACTATTAGTAATGGATGAAAAATGATCAGTGGTTAGATAATGATAGGGTATTATGGAACATGATTGCTAACATGATCCAAAGGATTAAGTCCTAAAATGGTAACAATAGGGTGGTATGGCACTTGGTTACTCACATAAGCCAAAGGTTGAAGTCTCCAAATGGTAATGGGACATTATGGAGCTTTATTGCTCACACAAGCCAATACATCTAAGTCCTTATAAATTATATCATCTCAATCTTGATTTGGATCATAAGATGGTTCTTGAATATGTTTTATGTACTAATTATTATAAAGAGGGTATGGATCCATATCCCAAACAATATTATTTTTAGTTGGGTCTTCAAAGTCATCCTTATAAACCATATCATCCCAATTGGTAATTTGATTTGTATTTTATGGATTTTTACTATGTTCCCCATATGGAGTATTATAGGGAGAATAATAAACCTCCTTAGAAAATATTTCTCGGTAGGGGTTCCTAGTGGGATTTTGTACAAAAATTCTATCATAAGTTAGATTTTGCATGATTCCACCATAAGTGTATCTAGACATATCTGCATAAATGATTAAATCTCTAAAATAAAAAGGCTTAGAGTTTTAAAAACTCTAAAAAATATGTCCATAGGACAAATGGTTCAAACTTGGTCTAACTTGGTTGAAGGTGGAGCTGTATCTCCGAAAAATGATTAGATCATGGAGATGTATCTCCAAAATAGTTTGTGCTAAGATTTAGCATAAAATATTCAAACATCAAATGTCATATGCATAAAAGGTCAAGCATCTGAATAAATACTAGCATGCCAAAGGTCTAGGTCAAAGTGTTCCAAACAAGGTCTAAACTAGGAAAGGGAAAAGAGTTGCTAGATATTTTTTCCAAACATGGAGTCAAAAGCTAGGCTCAAACAGGCTATGCTAGGAATTTTTGCCAAATGATGTCAAAAGCTAGGCTTGAAACAAAGGATGATGTGATTTGATTTAATTTAACAAGTTTGGAAATAACTTTGACATAGACTTGACACATGAAATAAAAAATAAACATGATCAGTTGGTATAAGGCATAAGGTAAAAGGATCTTGGAGAAAGACTATGTTCTCCCAAACAAAAGCACAAACAATGATGAGGATAATCTCTGCTAAATAAACAAACAATCAATAGTCTTCAAATTTGGGTAATCAATTAACCAAATTTACACAACCCAAAAGAGAAAGATCTATATATCAACCCCACAAATAAAGGTCTAAATAGAAATCAATCAATGTTTGAATCCAAACTTAACAAGGTTAATTAAAAACTCAATGTTGAAAACTAGGATTTGACCAAACAAGCTAGACAAGATTGGATAGCATGACGGTGCATAAACAAGGTATAAATGGATAATGTAACATGGTTTTAAAAAAATGGTTTTTGGCATAATGGTAAATAAGTTTTGAAACAAATTGGGCATCTTAATAGCATAAGCATGCTCAAATGATGTGATCAATTTTATGTTTCAAAGACTCAAAGACAAAATGGTTTGATATGATTGTGGCATCATAACACTACCCTCAATAACTAAAATGACATACACATAAACAAATTTAGAAAAAATCAAGGTATGAGTGTGGTGTAAAATGGCTAGCATAACAGCTCTTTAGGTAAAAGAGTGACATATAAACAAATTGGTTTTGACATGGTTATAAACACTCAATTAGGTTTCAATCTCAAAATATACAAGCAAAAATGACCAAAATACACTAAGTATAATCATCCAAATCCTAGCAAGGGTATGGAAATATGGGTTAGACTAAAAATAATTAGTTTTTTATCATTATAGATAGATCAATTACATAATGAATTTTAAATCATGATGCAAAAAAATGTACTTAAATTGGGTGTTCATGGCACTTGGCTTGTTGAAAAAAAGTCTTTCCCTTTTTGCCAGCACTAATTCCATTGCTTCCTCAGTGTAGTATGATATCCAAAGTGTAGATATGCCCTATGTGCAACTCCAAAATTATAAGGTTGTTTAACCACTCAAACCTTTGATCCTAGTGGGAGTGGTTGAAGTTAGTGCCAAGAGATGAAACCCTGAGTCAAAGATTCCCTAAAGAACTTGTGGGAGGTAATGAAGTTCCCCTTAGAAGCCAAGTTTGCATAAAAATAAATGACTTAATAGAAAGACTTTAGGGTCATTTCAAGGTCACCCAAACTATTTCAAGTTTTTTGGGGAGTGCTTTAGATAACATTATTTATATGCCTTAGACTAGGCATGTTTTCAATAAGGATGGTGATTTTGATTCCAAAAGTTCCCTAAAGGGGACAAATGGAAGAGCATACATGCAATGTCCCTCTTTTTGCAAATAAAATTATATTTAAACAACTATTGAAGAAAAAATTTGATAACTGAGCTCAATTTTAAGAACCAAATGAAATATTAGCTGGTGTTCTTTTGACCCCTTGGTCTTAAGTTATAACTTTGAAAGCACAATTTGTCAAAACATTCACTTAAGCACCCTAGTTTTTCATTAAGCACCAAATTTGAAAGTGTGTTTTGTTAATATAATAAAAAAAAATTCTAATCTAATCCCTTAACCAACAAAAACACAATTATAAGGGATTGCTTTGAATAACTTAAGAGTTTGAGAAAACAACATTAAAAATTTCAACTCTCTGTTGCAATCCCGCTATTACATAGTCAATATTGTTGTTTTCCTACAAAATCAAAATTATAGAACACAACATCATTGTTATGGATTAGTTTGATAGAAAACACAATATCTATATTTTCCTACAAAAACACTTCTAAATAAAATCATTGTTTTAAATGAAATCATTGGCCAAATCAATGATATCATTGCCTACGAAACAATATCATTGTTTTTACGAAATCATTGTTCAGGTGAATGAAATCACTATTTCAGTGAATGATATTGCTGCTTAGGGCTAAAAAATAATTGTTTAGAAAATAAAATTTTTGGTACAAAATCACTATTATGACAACAATGATATTGCAACAGAGAGTAAAATTGACGTTACCAGGAACAAAAATGCAATTATTAGAAAAATAAAATTTTAACTTAAAATTTCAATCTTTTAATTCCTTTACTCCAAGATTATGCATAAAATTGGTTAGTAGGTTACTTAAAAGAGCCTTTGTGATAAAATTTATGTGGATAGTGTCCCAATAGGCATGCTATTATGTGAACATAAGATTTAAATAAGGGGAGATTAGTATTGTGTTAGTGAATAAAATAAATCTAAATAAGACACACCAATGCTAACACCTTGAGCCTATCACAAAGGGGGAGCTTAGTTGAAAAGACTAGAATGGAAAGAAAAACTAAAATTCAAAATAAACCTTATTTCACCTTCCTTGGATGCTCTAAATAGCTTGTTGAAGTGGCTTGCTCAGTTTGTGCTCATGAAGTTTGCATCAATGAAATGTGGCTACCTCCATCTCTCCTTGGCACCATGTTTGGGATTAGCCTTGGTTGGATCAATATTTAGGAATTATAACACTAAAATTTAATGATTTTGAATGCATTTGGGAATTATATGTTTGGTATAAAGGATCTTAAAATTCATGTTCATGGCTCTCCTATTTATAGATTATCAAAAATGGTTAGAATCAACCTAAACCATGTATCTCAAGATGAAGATGTGTGGATAAGGATTAATTAAATTATGTAATTAAAATTCATAAATAGGCTCATCAATATTTAGGATAGAGAGGCAATTAATAGGCATAAAGGGTCTTAATGAGGCACGGGATTCATAAATCTTGATATTTTATACATTTATGACTTGTGGATGCCACCCCATAGGATGATGTCATTTGATGATGTAGTTAATGAAAATCAATTTAAAATAAAGATTTATTTAAGAAGTTCCATGGAATTATTAATTAGGATTATGATTTCAATTAATTAGCTTTAATCATGATTAGTCATTGTGGTGCAAACCTTGGCTCTTTGGTGCACAAATTTATTAAATTGGTTAGAATGTCTTATTATTAGCTTAAAATTTGATTGGATTGGAATCGGAAGTTGATGTTAGATGTATTAGATCATTTATCCCATTTAGGATGTTGTCAAAACCAAATAACAAAGGCACATGTCTCATATAAGATATTTGATAGAAAAGAGCAATCTAGAGCACCTAGGTGTGAAATTGGCATTTTGACTCGAAATGATCTGATCAAAGTTAGCTGCTTCATAAATTGTATTGCCCCATTTAATGATATCCTAGCCAAAATTGGTACTTGAATATATTAGTTTCAAATATTTTAATGTGTTTTAATGTTTTTAGGAAAAATTGTGGATTTTGTTGGGAAATTGGTCAAAATCCCGATTGAAGGTCATCGGTGGCTAGTTTTAGGTGTCTACAACCCCAGATTATGATGATATTTATTCCTTAGATGACATGTTGTTAGGTAATCTTGTACAAGCCCATGATGCTAAGATTGTTCATTATCATTCCTGTTTACTTAAGTTTTTTCATGCATATCATTGTTTTCCTTCATTTATAGTTCCTTATTTTTGCATTTGCCTCCTTTATCATAGGGTAAAGATGGTGCTGACACCTCCAATTTTTTAGGAGCCATGTAGGACTATGCTCATGGATCATGTTATGACTAGGCCTTACCACTTTTCTAGGTACCCTGACCCTTGTATCTAGTTTACACCTGAGGTTAGTGTAACTATCCTTAGACCCTTTATATATCTTGATCCTCCCTTAGTAGAGCCCATTATAGTTGAGCCTCTTCCTAATCCTACTATAGTTGATCTTGTTCTCACTCCTATTATCTATGAGCATACCCCTATTTTTTATTCAATTTCTCCTTCCATTAATCCTAGTTCTATTACTTCCTCACCATCACTCTCCCTTGGTGATGATTCTATTCTTTTGCCTAAAATGGATCCTCTACCCACCAAATGGGATAAAAATTATTCTCCAGCTTCTTCCACTCCTATAATACCTCCTTCTGTGAGTGATTCTGCTAAATCCAATCACAAGAATATATGTTGCTTCCATGGGATAGATAATCATTATTCCACCCATTATCACAAGTTATGACAATATATTGATTATTTGCATCCTTTTTTACCATCATAAGATAAATCCATACCTTCCTTGAAGGTACTTCCTATATATCTACCCAAGTATGGAAAGTTATATTGTCTATGGCATTTATACGATACCCATCATACTGATATTTTACACATCCTTCAATAACGTATTAAGGATCACCTTATATCCATTCCCAAACCTTATACCACTAATAAAGGTCATTATTATAAGAAGGTTCCTCTTTATTCTCCCATGGCTCTACCTCTTATGGTTCCATCACCTCATGTGGTTCCTTCACCATCTTTTGTGCCTCCATTTATGATTCCTTCACTTGTGGACCTTCCCTCACCTATCTATCCTTCTCCATCCATGAGTCCATAACCCATGGATCCTTCTCCATTAGTGACTCCTACATCTCCCATAGAACCTACTTCCATGCATTATCTTGGCCATCCTTTGCCTAATTTCCCTTCTCAACATGATCCTTCGATATTTCTTACATTTTTTGTGGAGGAGATTAGAAAATAAGTATTTCCATAATATACATTAAATATCAACAAGACATTAACAAAAATTCATTTATATATTCTTAAATATTTATTTGATGTCTTGGATAATGTGTGTGGATAGATTTATCAGTATTTATGAACACATTCATGGCGATTTCACATTTTCATTTGGGTTGGACATGTGCTCTAATCTTATTTTAATCTACATATTATATCATTTGACACTGTGTCAAATTTTTATGTATCTTATATGGTGCTCTTGCTTATACTATATTTTGCTTATCATTTATATTTCACATATGATTGTCTTTCTTTATCATTGCTTTCTCTCTTTTGCTTGAGTTTTTCTCAAAACTATTTTCTTTCCTCTTCATGATTGTTTGCTTTCTTATCTCCATTTTCATGGTTAATTATCATTATGACTTGGATATATAAACCCTATTCCCTTTTGTTCTTGTCTCCTTTTACCATGTGATTAGTTAGTAAACAATCCTACTCATTATTATCTCCTTACACCAGTCCACTTTTTGGATCTCCGTTTTTCCTTCTTCCTTTTTCCATAAACTAAAAATATACACAATTGAGACTTGAGATCACACGCTATTTAATTTTCAAACCTAATTATCCTAGTCAGTCTTTATCTTTGGTTACTTAGCTTCCTTAAGCCTTATATTATATCTCATTCATGTGTATCACTACATCTCTCATGATTGGTCATTCCAAATTTGTATGGAGGAGAAATATTCAAAAGCCATAAAAATTTAAAATCCAAATCATTTAAAATGAAGGCAATGATATCAAAAGGCAAAATTATTCTTAAAAGTCAAATCACACTAAAATATGTGATTAAAAGTGCATCTCCTTTTTCTAGTCAAATATCAAACTCCATAGTTAGCCTCATGATAGAGATGAGGTCCTTTGGGTTGTGGTAGTCTAGTAAATTAGAAGAGGAGAATAAAAAAATATTTTAGTGCTACTTAATTTATCATGCAAGTACCCAATCTTCACAATAGACTATTGACTCTATAAGGGGTCTTAAAGAATGAGGAACACATTGTGGGATGGTATTTCCATTTTATTTTTCTTGTACCAATATACCTTCATGAGTTGATCTTAGTAGCATGCCTATTTGCCTACAAAGCTTTGTGCCTATAGTGAATAGGTTTCCTTTATACATAGATGACCACTAGGAACTTAGTGTCTTCTCATGTCCTTAGTATACCTCCTATCTCCTAAGGTCTTATCATAAGATGCTTAAGTTTTGATTTTTACATTCCATTTTTCATTCCCTATATCCCTCATATTTCCTCTTGAGAAATATTTTTTTGTCTACTGATCACTCCCCTTGGGAGTTCATTTGTGAGTTGCATTATAAGACCATGGATAGGACCCGAACATCCTCACAAATTACCATCTTTTCCTTCCTATTACCTACATCCTTGATTACCTAATTTTTCATTTTTATTCCACCCCAATGGTGTTCTCTTTGTGATTTTTAATGTAAGATAATTTTTAGGACCCAACATTCTTCACAAAATTTTCCAATACCCAAGTCACAATCCAAATTACATGTGTCAAATATGAGATAAGATTCAATTGATTATGAAGTTACACACCATTGAAATGCTTCCCATATTGATTTAGTGTGTTTTATACTTTATTTCTCTTTCACCTTTTCATTTTATTATTTTATGAGTGCATGTAAGAATATAATCATTTCTTGAATTTTTCATACTTCTCAGATTGAATTAGTGCGATCAATTTAAGACCAATCTTTTTCCAATTTTTTTTCTCTTATACTTCCTAGCATGGTTTATTATAATTTATTGACTTAATTCATTTAATTTTATACCATTTTTACCCTTTTACATACCTTCCATTTTATTACATTATTTTTCATACTTCCCAATGCAAATTAGTATGATTTTACTTGTTTTAATTTGGTGCAAAAATCCTTCACTATGGTTTAAAAATAAATCCCTTTTTACCATCTTGTTTTACCATTCCTTGATTCTTTATACTTACTAATTTCTTGTTATTACACATTTCCCAGCTTGAAATAGTGTGCAGTACATTTTATTGATTGATTATATTTTTCCAAGTCCTTTTTGTCTATTTCTTTTTAACCATGCATGTGTTTTTCATAATGATAGAAAAGAAAGCATGCCTAATATATTTCCTATAACATATACAACAAAGCTAAAATACATGTGATAGAAAGAAATATATACTAAGAATCCATAGCTTCAACCATAATGAGCAACCATAATAAACCATAATGAAAATATACAAAACTAACAATAATATGCCAAAGATGATCAATATATATGCATCTCATGAGATTTGATACAACATATACAACCATATACAATGTTTTATCTCTAGGGTGAGGCTCTATCCTATTTATCTTGTGGCCTAGCCACGCTACCTATTGAGGCCTTGGTCTGAATCCTCTAAATAGTAAACTATAAGGAGGCCATTTAGGATCTCAATCCCTCTAACTATCTTTATAGGTGTGCTACCCACACTCATGACTCTATCAACTGGGTCTAGATATATATCTTTTGCACCACTATAGCTAGATGTGTAACTCATTCTTCATTTAGGGCTTGCCATGTCCATATCGTATTTGCACCCATCTCTACTAGTGGTTTCATCCTCTCTTTTTGTGCTCATATATATCTCACTACCTCCCCATCTAGTCTAAACCAGCTCATCTAAAATGGGGAAGATGGTACACTAGGATCCTTTAATGTAGTAGGATCATATGGCTATAGAGTCTCATCCAAGATGTCATGGAGTAATCCCCTCATTAGGGACCCCCATATCTCCTTTACATCCTCAGCTGCACCTATAAAATCACACTAGATGGATATTATATCATTGTTATATCTCAAAATATCTATATATCTCTACTTCTAAATAAAAACTAAAATCAATAATTTAACCATTTTTTCTTACATATCTATGTTTTAGTTACTATGGTCTCACCATCTGTGTGACAACATAACATAGTCCCCCCATCTGTATGGCCTATTATTACCTCCTTTATAGTCCATCTCCTCAGCTCAAATCCCTCTATCATATCTTGCACCTATCTCATCTTGAGCCTAAGTGGTCTCTCTATCATCCATCCATCCTATGGCCCCTCTTCTAACTCATCAAGGATGACACTGATCTTTATTGTCTCCTTCTACCTCTGTCACCATCATGTCCTTGGTGGTCACAACTCCTCCTTCCATAAAACCAGTAGTGGTACATCTGGTATCTCTACCTCTACCTCCCTATCCTCTAGCTTTACTCCCCATTGTTATTAACCAGTCCATGGTCATTCATGACATGGTCTAAGTGTTAGTCTCACTATTTATGGTTTGTGTTCTCTTCTCCTTTATGGTTCCCTCACATGTTGAGCCCACTACTCAAGCATTAGTATCGGTGTCACTAGATGAGGTAGGCCCATTTGTCATAACACTTATTCCACTAGATGTCACTCTCTCCCTACATGTAGTGTCTAATAACCTTTGTCCTCTCTATCACTAGTGTAACATGTACCAACTCACCCATGTAATCACTATGTCTCCATATGGATACCACACAATTTTTATACATCTCATTGATTATAGTGTTAGAACATAGGGCATGGCCTATATTACCTAGTACTCCCTCCATCTCTGCACCTAAGGTGACCTATCATCGATCACATGGGGCAACCCAATCGACCGATACATAGGAAACCTCTTTTATATCCAAGTTGTCACCAATATGATCAGTCTTATGGTCTTCTACCCCGTAACCAACATCTCATATAGATCATTTATGAGCTAGACCTAGATGATAGATCCTAGATCATATAAAACTCACTCCTATGGAATCATCTTGATCAAGGCTACCATGAATAGTGGTACCTTTCCATCTAACTTGTGACATAACACCTACTGTGTCACAAGTCCTATCATAGTTTTCTAGATATTTAGAATCTATGATGTATATACATCATCCATACTAACTTTTTACCCTCTCAAAACCATCTTTGAGCTTATAGCCCACATGGTTAAGGCTCTCTTCTATTCTATGTTATTTGGTATCCCTGTGGTCACTAGTGCTCATGCTATGGGCAGCCTAAGAATGGCATAGACATCTTCTAGTGTGATGACCACCTCTATCACATCCCCATCCACCTACCACTTGAAGGTGTTATTCAATCATTCCCAACAATCAAGGAACATGACTAATAAATTTAAACTCATGGGGATCCTTCACATGTCATTTATACCTCCTAGACCTATGAATACTAGTATAGCCTTATCTCTATCTAAAAATCACTCCAATAATACTAGTAACTAGGCCATATTTACCAATCTCCAAAACCTCTATCATCTCTAGAACTAAGAAATAATAAAGGATGTATCAGTTCCTTCATGTGATGTATAGTCACCATATATTCTTTTTACATTTTTACATAAAACACAAGCCTAATTTATTTTTAACTTATTCATTTTACCTTATTTCTAGCCTATTCGGTCCTTGCCCTAATTTGGTCATTTTAGACCTTCTATCCCTCTTTTGTCCTTCTACATGCTTTTCCATGCTTATTTTGGTTCTTTAGTCAACCTAGTTTAAACAAAATTTCCATATTGTCCCTTAGTTGACTCCAAAATCTTAGTCAACCCTCTTATTTTCCCCTTCCTAATGTTGCATTATCATTTTAGACCTTTAAAACTAGTTAGAAAAATACATGATCTTGGTAGCTTGGAGAATGTATAGGGTTAACCCATACCTATTAGGTTGACTAGGTTGACCCAGTTCATTCTACCTACCGACCCCTTGAATTTTCTTTAAAAAGTGCACTTTTAAAATTTAAAATTACTAAAAATACACTTAATTCAATACAAATTTCAAAAACTAGTTTGAGAATCTTAGTTGCATACCTGTAGTGCATCTGTTACTACCTCTAAAGCCTCTCCCTATCTATCATATCATCTCCTTGCCATCTTAGCTCATTTGATATCTAAATATATTTTTTATCTCTTTCAAAAGTCAAAATAATAAATGACTTGTCTTTTCCCCTATTTTAAAACACTTCAAAATTCAAATTCTTCAATTATTATCTTGTAGATTCCTTGTTTTATCTATATCTTTATTTTTACTCATCAATTTTCAAAACCATAAAATGAATTAGATTCATGATGACATATAGAATTTTTTCCAATACCATATGCCTATTTTACAATTTTTTTAAATTTTTGGCTATTTTTTCACTAACTTCTACTAGTTTCCCTTGTGTTCTTCACATTGGATGCCTTCCCTTTTCTTGCAGTTTACTTCTTTATCTACAACACTAAGGTAAGTAAAATTATGTGTTTTTCAATTCTTTCCTTTCATTTATCTTATTTTTTACTTATTTAACTTTACTTAGCATTAGCATTATGTATTATCATGTTCTATTTCCTGAAGCACCATCCCATATTTCACTTACATGACACGTGATGATCTTCAAGTGGGGCATATGTATAAACATAATATTTTCAAACTTGTATTGTTTAATGACACTTTGTATCTTTCAAGAACCCATCGAGTCTCAATCTCTCTAAGTTCATGCATTAAGGGGTACACTAGGAAAGGGGAAGGTGGACCATTAGTGCTTTATAAGATTGTTGTCCATTTTTCCACTTACCATCTACACAATCATCTCCTAAAACCATTAAACCTAAGATTATTATTATTATTATTATTATTATTATTATTATTATTATTTCTACCCATTAAAATCATTTTACTCTTTTTATCCTCCTTTTCTTACTTTAATTCCCTTTTGGACTATCGATTATACTAGGTCGATCATGGTTGACCCTATACAATTTAAGGGTATTTTTCACTTTTTGGATTTGTTAGCCTTTCAACTGACCTAGCTCAGACCTAGTGAATTATACCTACAAACATACAAGGTTGACCATGGCCAACCCTATATAGATGAAAATTTTGGGAGGATATATGGCAAGATCTGCCAATATATACAAGTTCTTTCCAACCATTTGTAAAGAAGATAAGTGAAGAAGAATAAGTGTAAACAAACATCTACTTATTGATTATTCTACTTGAGGAATAAATCTTAGGGTTCCATACTTTATTTGGAGATATTAATATTATCTTATGGATAAGTCTTTTAGATTCATAGATAGGTTTTGTATCCTAGAGTTGATTTGTCTTTGTTATCTTTACATATCACAACAATCTCTTACAAAGCACCTTGGCAAAAGGAGAGATTAAGGATCCATGGGTTTATCTTCAAAGGTAAGTATTCTTAACTTTATTTCTCCTTTGTAAGAGTAGATAGATATTGTAGTTGTGCTTCTCTCTTCCACACATTAAGATTTTATATACATTGACATGAGTATATGTCTTTTATACATGTTTAGTTTAGTTGTTTGTTTTGTTTCTAACCCCCACTTTGTGCCACAACCTTTGGTGAGAATTAGATTAGATTTAATTTCTTGTTCATTAGCATAGGTTAAATATCAAACCTTAGGAATCTTTTATGGTTGTTTCATGATTGTGTTAGAATATAGGATTTAGAACCCTACCTCACATGGTGTATTCTGACAAGTGATGCCATAATTGGGTCTAGTGGATCCTCATATTAGTCATGATCCCTCTTAACAAATGTATTCCCAATCAAAAGTGTAGGTATGCTCTATCTTCTTTGAGCCAAGATCAATTTATAGACATGATGCATTTCTAATTGCATATATTAGGTGGATCCTATCAATTTTAAAAATTCTTTAGATGCATTATATTTATTATATTATCAAGTTCTTCACCATCCAATGTAGCTAATTTATAGGCTCTAGATCCAAACTTGGTAACTATTATATAAGGCCCAAGCCAATTGGCTTCAAATTTGACCTTCTTATCCCTATCAACATTAGTATTTTTTTATTCTTTTTTTAAACTAGATCACCGACCTCAAATTCTCTAGACTGGATCTTCTTGTGATATTAGCCTTTTAGTCTATTCTAGTATGCCCTTAGGTGATTTAATTCGTTTTGATGCTTTTCATCTAGAAGTTCCAATTCCTATAGTCTTTCTTATCTACAATTGTGATTAGTGATAATGCCCTGTAATGAGATTCACAAGTAGGGAAGCTCTTCTTCCATAGGCAAGATAACTTTCATCTCATATACTAAAGCATACAGAGTAGCCCTAGTAGGCATTAAGACACTTGTTTAATAAGACCAAAGTGTTGAATATAATTGTAGCTAACAATTTATACCTACCTGAATGACTATTTTCTTGAGAATTTTAATAAGAGTTTTACTTTTTGCTTCATCTTGTCCATTCCATTAGGGGTAGTAAGGAGAATATTTTTTTTACTTGATGTGATACCATTGAAATAAGGCCTCAACTTCTTAATTTTTGAAAGACTTGTTGTTATCAAAGATGATGTTGGTAGGAATTCCAAAATAACAAATAATCTAATTTAGTATGAATTTATAAATTTGGATCCCTATAATATAGGTAAGTGGCATTTCTTCTACCCATTTAGTGAAATACTCTATTGTTATAATGATAAACTTGTGACCATCAGAGGATTTAGGATTTATCTTACCAATTAAATCAAGTTCCCATATAGAGAGTGGCCATGGAATAATTATGGGCTATAATTCTTGTGTGGGTGCATGGATAAGATTACCATGCTTTTGACATGCTACATATTTTTGCACATATTGGTAGGATTCATGTTCCATGGTAGGCCAATAATATCTAGCCCATAGTAATTTATTGGCTAGGGCCATTACACTGATGTGACTACCAAAAATATCATTATGGACCTCTTTTATCATGCAAGAAACCTCTTCCAAGGTTAGACATATTAACAAAGTCCCATCATAGTCTCTATGATAGAGCATATTTCTAAGGATTATGTAATGGGAAGTATAGTGGATGAATTCCTTTCATTTATTATGAATAAGGTTAGGTGGTAAGATGTTATTGTGGAGGAAATTATAAATGTCATGGTACCAGGGAAGATTGGGATCAGGGATTGCACAAATTTGTAAAGGTGTTATGGATTTATGTGCTAATATAATCAAATGTTATGTTAAAAAATTCCATTCTAAGACATCTTTAGGGAGGTTAAATAGAGAACCAATAGTGGCCATTGAATCAACTGCTTGATTACTCCCTCTTAGCACTTGTTCAAATGTAATGGTTTGAAAATTCTATTTCAATTGATCAACATGTTGTTTATAAGGGCATAATTTTTCATCTTTAGTCTAGAACTCATCATTAACCTATTTGATTATGATTTGTAAATGACCAAATAATTGTGAATGTTAGATATTTAATTATATGGTTAGGTGAAGGTCAAGTATCAAAGCTTCATATTATAAAATATTGTTAGTGTATGGGAAAGCAAGGTGGAAGGCTTTTGTAATAAGGTCACCTTATGGGGTGATGAGAAGGATGCCTACCCCTAATCCATGTGTAGTAAAAGATCCATCAAAATATAGTTTCCATCTATTGGATTCCAAAGTATTCATTATAGACTCATTTGGGAAGGTTGTTATAAGAAGCTCAGTCACTTCAAGAGGTGCTTCTACTAGTTGATATGCTATCACTTGTTCCTTAATGGCCTTTTGATTAACATAGCTAATATCAAATTCACTAATTAACATGATCCACTTGGTCATTCATCATGTGATGAATGATTTTGATAGTAATATTTGAGAGGCTCAACCTTAGTAATGAGTTGGATTTGATTGTTAAGCATATAATGCTAATTTTTTTATGAAGCATAGACTATAACTAAGCAAGCTTTCTCAATTAGAGTATAATTGAGCTCATAAGAGATTAGAGTGAAATTAAGATAATAAATTACTAGTTCCTTGACCTAATCATTATGTTTTGACAAGAGGGTACCTATCACACATGGAGTTGATAAAATCTACAAGAGCAAGGGCCTTCCTATGACAAGGGGTGATAACACAGGTGGGTTTGCCAAGTAATGCTTGAGATTATTGAAAGCTTGTTGGTACTTAGAGTTCTAATTAAAAGTGGTCCCCTTATTTAAAAGATGAGTAAAGGGGTGACATTTTTATACAAGCTAAGAGATAATTCATCGAATGGCTTACAACTTTCCTTGAATACTCTTAAGTTACTTTAGATTGCAGGGAAGAGGCATTTCCAGAATTACTTTAACTTTAGATGGGTTCACTTCTATGCCTCTTCTAAAAACTATGAATCCAAATAACTTTCCTAAGGTAATGAAAAATATGAATTTATTTGGATTTAATATGACTTTGTATTCTCAAAACCACTCAAATATTCTTTTTAAGAATACATGATGTTCTGATCTAAGTTGGGACTTCCCCAAGACATCGTCAACATAATCTTTAACTATATCATGCATCATGTCATGGAAAATAACTGGCATGGCCTGTTGATAAGTAGTGCTTGTATTTTTTAGGCAAAAAGGCCTAAATTTATAATATAAGGTCCCCCATAGAGTGATGAAATTTATTTTATGTTGATCTTTGGGAATGATTTTGATTTGATTGTAGCCTAAAAATCCATCCATGAGAGATACCATTTCATATCTCATTGTTGAATCCATGATGATGTTAATATTTGGAAGAGGGAAGTCATCTTTGGGACATGCCTTAATAATGTCTCATAAGTCCATGAAAATATGAATTTATCCTTGTGGCTTAACCATAGGAACAATATTGGAGATCCAATTAGAATAGTCGATGGGTTGGATAAATCCTGCTTCCAAGAATTTTTATAACTCCTTAACTAGTAAGGTTACTTTGGGGTACATATTTCATAATTTATGCTTGATTAGTTTAGTGTTAATATGCACAAAAAAATATATGTAATAATAAGGATGGATCAAGCCCCAGGCATGTTAGAATAACACTGTGCAAAAAAATCTACGAACTCCTTAAGCAACTCAATAAGAATATGATGTTCCTTAGGTGTTAGAGTTGCCCCTAGTTTGACAATTTTAGGATTTTATTTAGTATAAATATTTACTTCAATCACCTCCTCAATGGGAGAGGGTGATTTATATTAGAGATAAGGGGTTAATGACTATTCAAGAATAACTGAAGCAAAACCATCTGGGAGTTTTGTGTTTATTTCCATATATTATTCTAATTCTGGTAAGATATGGGGGAATTCTTCTAGATTTTGAAGTGGTTCTTCATATTCAAATTGCTCTTCTTCACTTTGGTCAAGGGGTTGTTTGTGTTACCCAAAATAAGCTGATTCACAAATATTAATAGAAAATACTTTTTTATGATCACCTGAAGGCATAAAATCTTATGCTCCTAGAAATTCTAAAATACCTCATCATTTTTAAATATATCTAAATATGGCTCCTAATGTTAATCCAAATCAATTAAAGAGGGATAATTGAGGCATATTTTGATGGTGGAAATGGTGATGTTAGGGAAAAGGTTTATGGAATCAAACTCCTTGAAGTGACAATAAACATAACCCTTCTTGATTTCTTCATTGAATTAAGACTGATCAGGGATTGAAGTAGTATCCAAAATACTATGATTTAATTCATCATCAAATAGTTTATACCCTAAACCAATATATTGTGAACATTATTAAACTACGATGGGTTAAATACTACCTTGCTCATGTCCCCTATTCCTTTCCCTTGATGATGCATGTTCTGTAACATTTTCAATATATGGGGGTATCACTTTCTAGGAGATGTGAGGGCCTCTTCTTCTGAGATAAACCATCATTTGTCTAATTCATCAATATAGTAGGAAATTTTGAGATTTTTGATTAAAATATGTAATCAAAACTCAAAATATCAAAATACCAATCAGTAAGGATTATGGAAACAAACTAGAATCATAAGATAAAACCTTACCAATTCCTTATTTCAACTAGCCTCCTTCCAAGATGTTCTAATGGATGATGGATTTCATATGGACTCATAATTTTGACAGTGTGATTGCTTGATAATAGATTCATGGATTGGTTTGACATGGAGACTCCCTAATCTTCCTCAATGGCTTGGCCATAGAGGAGTGATATATTTAAATAGAATGTGGAGGGAAGGATTAATGGCTAAGATTCAATCTTGTGCCCATTAGAATCCATGGTTGATGATTATTTAAGAAATTTAAAATTCCTTGGAATCCATTAGATTTAGAGGCTTCTAGAGAGGAAGGGTGAGGATAGAGAGGATTCTATAATTATAGAATTATAGGATCATTCTTAGGGGTTAACTAGGATTAGGTAGGGGATTATATAGGTATTAGGTGAGTGATTATGGATTAGGGGTGTAGGAGAGCTTAGGAATAGGCTTAGTAGGTAGGATTTGGGAATTTAAAATCACAAAATAATAGATAAATGGAATTAGGATGGGATAATGGGGATTAATGATGTAGATCATATACCAAATGATCACTATAAATATTCTTTTCTTAACTCAACTTTCTCCGATAATGGTCTATCATTTCATATCAAGGTTCTCTTTGTTAATACTCATGAAAGAAATTAAGTTTCTTCTAACTATTATATGGTTTAAAATATGTCTATTAGGTTATAATAAAGGTCTCCTTACCTTATAAATCCATCAAAAACACTTTTCATAACATTTATTGCTTCCCTCACAACTATTTTTACTCTATCAACTTTCCTTGTATCCCTATTTTTGGGTTTTTTGACTTGGTATGGAATTGTAGCTTATTCAATTTGGAAACTAACAATTTATTTAAATATAATCTATCAATAACTATTTAACCATATAATTTTAAGTCCCGAATCTTTGTTTTGATCAATTTTTAACCTCAATTTCTATCTCTATTTAGGATTGTTAGGGTCTAGTTTGTAAACAGTCCTCTCCAAGTTTATGGGAATGTATAAAATAATTTTAGAAACTCTTAAATGTATTTACTCACATAAAATTACATTTTTTCACCAAGTTATATGAAATGTGGATGGTTGTATTTGTTTATATTCTCCAAACCCTAGTTTAGGGTTTCCCCATGCTCTGTCTCAACTAAGAGTATAAAGAATTTAATTGATGACATTTTCTTGAGTTTCAAAGATCCCATCTAGGTTCTCTAGGTCTATAATTATCCTAAGTAGCTAACCCAATCACTAGACTCACATTATCAAACCTTTATTATAATTTTCCATGTTAAATGCACTTGACTGTATCAATAAATGATTGTATACTAAATGTCTATAGAGGAAACATAACTAATTTTTGGCCACTTACTTATGTGGAGGTCTCTTTCAATTACATTGGATTTTCATGATTTACACAACAAGACTATAGAGAATCATAACCATAGAGTAATTAACATATTTTTGGTCATCATACACTTCTTAAACCCTTATACATGTTAGACATATCTTACCATCTTCACCAATGCACAAAAGTCCTTAGAAGAAGGCTTACAAGATTCAAATATGCTTTTGGAAATAAAAGCACAATTCAGATTTTAAGAACCTTTAGACTAACTAGACTCCTCAAATGGACTATTTAGGACATCTATCAACTATATGACACCTAATAGAATATCAAAAGAAAAAAAAAGATTATTTTTTAGATCCTCATAAGATGTCCCTACATCATACTACCAAGCTAGAAAGTTTGTCGCATAGGTGTTTGAATGTTGCACTTGGTATATGTTACTGCCTGAATGCATTAAACCTCCTCATAAAAGGTATTTTCCTCCACTTTCCTCTCATATATTTGAAAATTATCTTGGGACCCTCATTTAGGCCTCCTCTACTTCATCTCCTTTAACACCATACCTACACATGAAACAATATTGTTAAATAAAACATGTCTTCTTTCATCTTCTTCTTGAATTGCATATGCATACTGATCTTTCTCCTCTACATACTACTTCATATTCTCCTTATCTTCATATTAAATCATTGTTGCAAGTATTAATTATTCCTCCTTTAAAAATTCTTCTTATGATACCCACTTCATTTCATGCACAACATCTTATTAATCTTTACATGCGTCATACTTATGTACACTCTTGATTTGTTGTTGTTCATCAACATTAGGATTACTCTCTATCTCCTATATATACAATGGTTACATGATCTCTTTTATTGTCTTATCTCTTTAATTATTCACTCTTTAATGATTACCTTGTGCATGGGTGTACTTTATGTTTCCAATATCATTAACATCCTCCTCTTGTTTAATACTCTCCTTCAAACATGCAACTTCATCTACCATTTCTTCTATGGCTACCTCAAACACTTTAGGTTGCATATACATCTTTGTTTTGTTTTCTTCCTATTCTTTACCTGCACCTTCATCATAAAACATCATATTAGAAAATAAATATGGAGCCTTCTTATTTATTTCTTAATCTATTGCCTTGGATAATTTAGTGTCCATCTTCTTATCTTACTTGGGGTTCATCCCAAACCATCTCCTTTCCATCTCAGTTGTAATCTCTTTCACTTTTTTGTTGTCCTCTTTCATAGATGCTTGACTTCCATACTTTTTTTGGATTTATTCTCTCTTAATCACTCTTATTGATGCTATGATGTACTCACAATGTTGAATACTAATCATCTCAACACAACTTACCTTATCTTATGTGGGTACTTTGACAAACTCAAACTCTCCATAGCTTTACTCCAAAATTACATCATCATTATCCTCTCATCTCTTCTTTCTTCTTCACCCTTCAATGGGAGTAGTATACATACCTCACCATGTTGCTTAATGGTGTATTTATTTTCTTGAATGTCATATATGGAATTTTTATCAAAATACCATGGTATCCCTAACAAAAAATGACACACATCTATAGTAAAAATATCACATAACACTTGATCTTTATACCTTCCTATCTGAAACTCAACCCAACTCTATTCACTTACCAGAATCTGATGTCCTTTCTAAACCCATGCAACCTTGAATGGTTATGGATGTGGAATTATATTCAATCCCAAATTATACACCATCTCCAAAGATACAATATTGTTAGTACTACCTCCATCAATTACCAAATTATAAACTTTACCTCTTATTTTACACTTGATCTTGAATAGGCTTCTCCTTTGGGCTGGCTCTTTGAATTGCCTCTGATGTAATATAATTCTTATCATAAGTAGTGACTCAATCCTCTCATTCCTTCTCTCATCATTCTCTTCTCTTTTCTACTACATACTTCTACTAATATTCCTAGGACACTCTGCTACCCTATGTCCCTCTCTATGTCAATTCCAACATCACCCCTAAAATCTCTATCTTGGTCCATATCTCATTGGACCTTCATCTCTTCTCATTCTTCCATCTATCAATGGTCCAAACTACCTTTCATGGTTTTTTACCATTCCTTCTTGACCTATTATTTCATGCTCTTATGGTCTCTCTTGAACCACCTCTATCTTCTCTCTCTCCTTCATCCTTGCTTGTAAAGGTACTATATGACCTTACTACCTACCATTACCTTATTCTCTTTCTATTAATTCTCTTTATTATCTCCATTTGAGAGTATCATAAATAACCTCCATCCTCATAACCAATAGATCAATCAGTTGTGTCATTCTCTTGACCAAATCTTCATCCTCTCGATTAACTCTCCAAGGAGCACTACACCTTGTTCCCTATCCTGTACTTCACTTTAAAACACATAATGTCAATCTTATTCAAAATCCATAAGATATTTAATTTGATATGATACCAAAATTATGTAGATTATATACCAAATGATTACTTTAAATCTTGTTTTCTTAACTCAACTTTCTCTAACAATGGTCTTTCACTTCATATTAAGGTTCTCTTTGTTAATCCTCATGAAATAAATTAATTTTCTTATAACTATTATATGGTTCCCAATATGTCTATCAAATTCCAATAAATGTCTCCTTACCTTCTCAATCCTTTAACAACACTCTTCATAACATTTATTGCTTCCCTCACAACTCTACCTACTCTGTTAGGATTCCTTGTAACCCTATTTTTGGGCTTTTTGACTTGGTAAGAATTGTACCCTCTCCAATTTGGACACTAATTATTTATTCAAATACCTTATATCAATAAATACCTAAACAAGTATAAAATATTTATTTTTATCACTTTTCAACCTCAATTTATATCTCTGTTTAGGCCTATTAGGCATGTTAGGGTCCAGTTTGTAAGCAATCCTCTCCAAGTGCACAGGAACATATGAAATAATTATAGAAACTCTTAAATGTATTTACTCACATAAAATTACATATTTTTAAAAATTTATATGAAATTTGGATGGTTATATTTTCTTATATTCTCCAAACCCTAGTTTAGGGTTTCTCCATGCCCTGTCTCAGCTGAGACTATAAAGAATTCAAGTGACAACATTTTCTTGAGTTTCAAAGATCCTAGCTAGGTTATATAGGTCTATAATGATCCTAAACAACTAACCCAATCACTGGATTCATACTATCAAACCTATGTTATAGTTTTCCATGCCAAATTCACTTGACTATATCAATAAATGAATGCCTCCTAAATTTCTATAGAGGAAACAGAACTGATTCTTGACCACTTGCTTACATGGAGGTTTCTTTCAATTACATTAAATTTTCATGATTTACAAAACATGACTATAGAGAATCATAAACATAGAGTAATTAACATATTTTTGGTCATCATATACTACCTAAACCCTTATACATGCTAGACATAACTTTCCATCTTCATTAATGCACAAAAGTCCTTAGAAGAAGGCTTACAAGATTCAAATATACTTTTGGTGAGAAAATCACAATTCAGATTTTAAGAAACTTTAGACCAACTAGACTCCTCAAAGGGACTATTTAGGACCTATAAAAATTATATGACACCTAATAAACTATCAAAAGACAAAAATAGATCCTTTTTGGGGTCCTCATAGGATGCCCCTGCATCAATTAATGAAGAATTAATGAAGTGGGGAAGAGTAGGAAATGATGGGATCAAATACCTTTCAGACTAGAAAAATAGGGATTAGATGGGTGCTAGATATGAAGAGGTAATGATAAGAAAGTGATGGTTTCTAAAATAAAATCATGGTAAGGCTATGTGTGTTGATAATACCTAGTACAAGGGTTGATTTTGAAGATATGGAGAGATGGGTGATCACTAGGATTAGATTTCAAGACTAAATATAACATCCAAGGATGATGAATGGGAGAACATGAGATGGATGGAAGATGGAATAAATAATATGGTTATCATTTAGGATGATGAAATAGATATGATGAAGGGTTTTAGGCATAAGGCAAGACATGATAGACTATTTTTGGTTTTTTCAAATTTTAAGATTCTTAGAATTTTTGGAATATTTCATTTTTTTAGGGATTTTTGGAATATGTATGTGTAATATACAAATGGGGTTACTATAAAATATAATACCAAGCCTATAAAACAAGACAAAGATGGATGGAATGATGGATTAGTGATAAGCGGATGAGGGTAAGGTGGAAAAGGGGATGAGAACTAATGAAGAATGGACTAGGGATCACCAATGACCACATCATGAAGGAACTAGATGTTTAGTTGCCTAAGTTTATATAGGATAATATGCCAAGATGATTCAAGAATATTTATTAAGGTACATTCCATTTCCTTATGAATGCCAAGATAGGAAGGATTTAAATATAATATGAAATACATGATATTGGGTGATGGGAAAGAGTAATGGACTAAGGGATATGACATGGATGGGATGGATTATAGATTATGTCCCCAAGTGTTTAAAGGAAAATACAAATAATAGATTATTCTACCATGATGTTGGGAACTAGTTTTCATCATAGTACTTGCCCAAGGTGCCAGTATTGGTTTTCATAATTGAATGAATGATGTTTTTGGGCATCTTGATTTATTAGGCATGGGTGCAAGATGAAAGAGTGTCAATATATGATGGGTATTTATCCAACACCTATTCTAGATATGTGTGACTATAGGATCATGTTGTCATTATTGATTGATGTATTAATTTCCTTGTGACCTTTAGTGATTCTTGATGGTGACCCCTCTAGATATATATATCAAGAGTCTTTGTTACCCCTAGGAGAGATGATGTTACTTGAGAAGGTGATGGGAGGTATGGATTGGATTAGGTATTTATTGGGATGTATGGGAATTAAATGGATGTGAGGAATTGATGGGATCGTGGGTTCATGATAAGAAGGTGTGATGGGTGTTTGGGGATTAGGAATAATAGTCACACACATTGTTAGAGATTGTGGATATTCTAGATGTGATTGGTGGCATTAGACAAAAGACTTTAAAAGATCTAAGACACTTTGTATTCTAAATTCATATGTGACTTAATTATTTGATGGATGATTAGTTGTACTAATAATATTTTTGACATTATTTTGATTTTTCAAATGGATGCGACTTTGACTATCCCCTAGTGCTTGATTTTGGGCTTCACTAGGGGAGATTGATTTTTGACTTGATAGATAATGATTATTGACTTTGATGTTCCACTAGTGGCCAATTTTAGGATTCACCAGAGGAGGACATTTTTGGATTAGGTCGATGATTTGAATTCTCTTAATTTTGATTTATGGGATTAAAGATGACTTGATTATGATGATTGAATTCTAGAATATGGTTTTGGACCTTTATATTTGTGACACACATTTTATTAAGGAAGGGTCCAATGATGTGGGTTATTATTCATCCTTATGGAGGTAGGTGATCAAATGATAATTGATAAGAAGAAAGGGGTCTATGATGGATGAAGGTGGTGGAGATGGTATGATGAGGCTAATGAGTGGTGATAGGGAAACATGGTACTCATAAGGGTTCCTAAGAGACCCATTTTTAACATTAGAGATCTCCTCAAGATCAACAAATGGATCACTAAGACTAACTATAGTAGATGCATCCAAAGTAGGATCAAGTTCATGCAAACAATATTTAACAAATAAAGCTTTAAAAAACATTGTTATGACTTCATCATCCTAATTGGGATCTAAAGATATTCCTAGTGATGGATGGGAGGTATCAAAATCATAGGTATCCTCAAAAATACATGCATCATCATCATCATCATCATCATCATCATATATTCTAACATTGATAAGGGATGATATTTATGATGAGGAATATAATTTGGATGCTGGTATTGAACATGATCCTATTGAATCTGAGGCTAAACTAATGTATAAGATGTAATGTTTCTAGTATAATATTCATTATCTCTAATTGACCTCTCAATGTGGGGTTTTGGGTATGATGGGTGAGGGGAAATGGATTTGACAAAGATAAGCACATGGAAGGGTTTATAAGGACTAGGTTCATGGGGAATAGGATCATGTGTGATAGAGGATTTGTCAAAGGGGGGATCATAAAAGATGGATGTGGTGTATTGACCTTGGATTAGAAGAGGAAGGGTTTGATTATGATTGGGACTAAAATCTTGGCATTCCTTTTCTTGTTCACCAAGGGATATAGATGCATTTGTTTCATCCTTAATTATGATGTCACCACAATCAATGAGTTATTAGACATAATAGTGGAAATTATGACATCAGTTAATGGTATGCCCCCAAGTTTGCTGATATACATAATATGATTAGCTTTATACCCAAATGGCTTAGGCTTAATGGAATCAAGATGTCATATGGGTGGATAAACTAGCATATTAGTGATGATAAGTTGTTATAAAAGGACTTCCATGGACATAGGAAGGGGAGTATAAGGGCCCACTTCACTTTGTGACTTAGATGTGGAAGCATTATAATTTTTATTAGATGGTTGGTGATGTGATTGGGTGAATGGTCAAGAGGTAGAGGAGGTGGCCAAGATTGTATTCCCTTTGCTAGTGTAGGAAGGAGTAGATAATGGACTATGACTAGTGGATGGAAGAGTGGAATAAGACTCACATGAATGGTTTTAGGATCATGTTGAAATGAGTTGAAGGGGATTAATGCCTTCAAGAAGTGGGACACCCATCTTAGGGAACCATAAGAGGATCTCATATTTGTTTGAAAATATGTATTAGTCTATGAGGCATGGTTTAACTTCATGGTGATTGATGATAAAGGGGGTCCAAGGTAGAGGTAGATTAAATAGTAGAAAAGTTTTCTTGAATAAAGTAGGTCCAAAGGACTGAGCTAGTATGATAGGTGATGATGAGGATGAGTTGGATGGACTATGATTGAGATGATGTAGGACTAGGATAAGATTTCATGAAATAAGGGTTAATGATCTATCAACAGTATCTAGTGTTAAAACTAGAAAAAAGATTGAGGATTTGATGGGTGCCTAGATTCGAACTAGTAAGATGATGATATGATGGGTGCTAGTTATGAGTAGGAAAGGATGATAGAGACTAGATTGATGATGATGGGTTTTCTATATTGAAACCAATAAATTGATAAGATGTTAGTAGGATACTAACTAGGTATGAGATCTGACCAAATGATGAGAAAAAGTGGACTAATATGATAGGATGATATGGGTGGATATAAAGAGGACTAGCTTAAAACCTTAGACCAATTTTCTCAATATGGGATGTGATAGGACTATGTGATGAAGGTGAATATGAAATGATAAGGGATAATGGGACAAGAAAAAGTATAGCTAGGTGATGATGAAATGATAAGGGATAATGTAAATAAGATGGGGGATGATTTAGATGTGTATATAAACTAAAAGGACCAACTAGGATAATATATGAGGGGTTAGACTATATGGGGGATGAGGAAAAGACAAGGTCAAGACAAATGATTAATTATAGAAAGAGTGGACTTTTGACAAGATATGGATGACAAGATGTGATATTGGATATGTAGGTGATGGGGGTATTCCCAATGATGGGTGGATATGGTGAGACTATGAGGGGATTAAGACAAGGTGGTGATGGGAAATAGTATGTAAAAGGATGTTCAAAAGATAATATATACAAAGGGATGATGATATATATGTACAAGATGATAGACTGATGATACAAGGATATACAAGATGATGTGTGTAAAAATACCTAGATAGGTGTGTATAGGTTTGGGTAAAGGCTAAATTGTCTCACAAATAGTACTAGTTTAGCACAACACCCACCCAAGCAAGAAAACCACAAACTTATGATTAGTAAACTCAAGGACATGTAACCTAACACTCACATCATCTAATGGATATGTGGGTAAGGATGTAGGTTGGTGACCTAATATGGAATCAACTAAACCCTCTCAACCCCATTTGCACTGAATGACTTCTTATGAGTTAATCCTACCTCTTTTAATGAAATGCTTGTTGTAGTCGAAAGGTCTTATGCTAGGTTTTCACAAGGGTTTCTAGGGGTGTCCTTGATATACAAGAAGGTACAATAGGGCCCCCATCCATGTAGGATTCTATCTAACTACCTTATGTATTATAACTTAACCACCCCTCATTATGTGAAACCCTTTATTGGGAATTCCACTTTGGCACCTAATGACAACTCGCCTAATTTTTATACTCCGCTATAAAATGGAGTTTTTTCAAATACATGGTGATGAAATCCATGTCATCAACCCCTAAAAAGATAAATTGAGAGGGTTTATTTGTGGTTTTTTATCCTTTAGGAATTGCTGCAAGGATGCAAGGAGAGAGCATACATCACCGTAGCCCTTGGGTAACAAATAGGTAGACAAAAAAGGGGATTAATTAACCTAATTTAATTAAGATGTGATATTTATATAATATTCAAGAATATACAAGACAAAATTATTAAAGAGATATATACAAGATTTAGGACAAAATGATTAAAGTGATAAAAAATAATTTTCAAAATGCCAAAAGGGGTCTTCGACAGGCGATGTGCAAGAAAATGATTAGTAGTTTCAAATGGCAAGTTTGGATAGGCAACCTACAAAGCGAATGTTATTAGTTTTGAATATTTTTCCTTAGAAGTGATTGGACCTACAAACACATGTCAATTTAAAATGTTGACAAGCATATCAAACAAATGATTAAAAATAGTGTTTTAGCCAATTCTAGAATGATTCCTCCTACAAACAAAAGAGTAATAACCTAATCCACTTATAATTCCACTAAATCCTCTATCAAGTGCATCATTGGTAGTTTGATATAAAATCAAGTGAGACAACAAATTGCCATCCAAATTTGCCCTTAGGAAAATCCAAACAACATATTAATCCTAACACTAAAAAAAAGATAATAATAAACTTTGTATTTAGAATGACTCGTATAAAACTATGATTATATACTTTCAAAAATTATTATTTTTTAGTGTTTATTTATTTATAAATTTATTATTATTAATTTTTTATATTATTATTATTTATTTAGTTTTTTAATTAATTTATTTAGTTTTAAAATTTTAATTTTTTTATTTATATAAACTCAAATAAATTTTTTTAACTAAATTCTAATAATTTTTTTAGCATATTATATTTAAATAAGATTAATATACAAATAAAAAATTTAAGAACTAATATAATTCAAATTATAGGATTAGACTAATATTGACAAACTATAAAATAAGAAGATCTTTAATAAAAAAAGACTTATGTGGTAGACATGTGTGCAAATTTTTTAACAAAATGTTTCAAAGAAACAATGTAGGTAACGAACTACTTGACAAAATGATCATGAAGTGTGATTATTGCAAGACACACTAGAAAGGTTTTGGAGATGTCAATGGTATCGATAGGTATAAAAATATGACTCTACGACCCCTTTTGAGCTTCAAAAAAACAAAACAAAAGTAGATTGGTGTCAGATATCATGGTAGTAAAATGCCCTATTCTATGGAATAATGCAACAAATTGCTTGACAAAATGTCTTAAAGAGGCAAGGGTGAGATACTATCTACAATATTATATCTTATAGATATTCTCACATGGCTTCAAAATAGGTGACCAACTTGATTTGTTAAGTGAAGACTTGGCACAAAAACTATGAAAGTATGATTATATGAAAATATTTGTCCCACATGCTTTAGAATAAAATGCACTAACCATTTTGATATACAAAATCATAGTTTTGAAGTCATTACTACTAACGCAGAGCCTTCATTCACCTAAAACCAACTATGGATAATTTGAAACTTTGGAGCCACCAATTATTTCTTCAAATCTGACCATGTAAACATGAATAATGGTAAAGTAGTTTTAGTGTGGAAAAATGATAAAAAGTGAACAAAATAGTGATATTAAACCTATGACAATTTTATCAAAACTAAAGAAAATAAAAAACCATAAAATGTTCTAAAAAGCTGGGAGTGGGGTGATCATAACCCATAAAATATTTCATGAAATTATTTGCAAGTAAAGAGCAACATATCAAAACACAACTCATTTTGGTGAAAAATATAAATTTTCTAAAAATAGGAAGCCATAAAATTTCCTTCAACTAGACTTGTAACTTTAAATAAAAACTCACTCAAAAGCATAAATTGTCAGTTTTAGAAAGAGGCATGTCCCATTGTGGTTGCCAAAATGTAGTAGGAAATTTAAAGATATTTGATTAAACTATGTAATTCAAACTCAAAACATCAAACTACATATTAGAAAGGATTATGGAAACAAACCAGAATCATAAGACAAAACCTTACCAATTCTTTGTTTCAACTAGCCTCCTTCTAAGATGTTATAATGGATGATTGATTGCATATGGACTCAAAATTTTGACATTGTGCTTTCTTGATCATGGATTAATGGAGTAGTTTGACATGGAGACTCCCTAAGATTCCTAGATGCCTTGGCCATAGAGGAGTGATAGATTTAAATAGAATGTGGAGGGAAGGATCAATCGCTGAGATTCAATCTTGTGCCTATTAGAATTCATGTTTGAGGATTACTTAAGGAATTTAAAATTCCTTAGAAGCCTATACATTTAGAGGCTTTTAGAGAGGAAGGGTGAGAATAGATAGGATTCTAGAATTGGATAATTCTATAATCCTTATTAGGGATTAATTAGTATTGGGTAGGGGATTAGATAGGGATTATGTGTGTGATTAGGGGCTAGGGGTGTAACAGAGCCTAGGAATAGGCTTAGTAGGTGCACTTTGGGAATTTAAAATTCCCAAATAATATATAAGTGGAATTAGGATGGGATAATGGGGATTAATGAAGAATTAATGAAGTGGGAAAGAATAAGGTTATTAGATGATGAAATATTGATGGGGGATATGAGATAAATGGGGATAAATTAGTGGGGATAAATTAGATTAGATGAGATAAATGAAATTAGTATTGACTAATAAGCATATTAGTGATGATGAAGGAATTGAGTGGATTTATTTGCATATATATTCTAGTCTGCTTCCTATATGTTATAAATCTAGATCTATATTAGCATCAAAACTAGTTATGTACTTGTTTTCATTATCATTGCAATATCTAACATAGTTGTACTTTCTATTTTTAGCATATCTTAGAATAATAAATTTAATATATGTTCTATCTGAGTTTCAAAAATAATTGGCCTACTATAAATATATTTTATCATCCTTAGGCCTTAAGTTATCTCTATCCCTTTTAATCTTGGATTTCTTAATCTATATTTTTACTATTAAATAGTTTAATATACATGGTTTGTTTATATATGTGGATTTTTTTAATTTTTTAATTTTTTATTTTTGGGGTGGGTGTGTGGGATGTTTAGTTGGTGGTTGTTCAATAATTATAAATTCCTGATGATTCCTTAGTGGTGATTATCTAAAGCTTACAACAACAATAATTTTTATAACAATAGTTACCTCTTTTCTAGATGTCAATATAATTTTACAACATGCTAAGTAGATCATGCATCCTATGCCACAATAAATGGTGAAGATTTTAAAAAGTATTAATTTCACATTATTGTTGTTCCCATGATACCATACTAATATGATGCCACGATAGGCCACCATTATGACATGGTAGATATCATGTTAGTTTTATTTGTGTATTGATAATTCTAGGGAATTATCAAAGATAATATTATAATTTAATTAATTTTATACCTTCACACCTATCTAAAATCCAAAATGAATTTATGGATATAATTTTTAACAACATATTAAATTTAAATAAGATAATACATTTGTTAAAATAAAAAATATCTAATTGGTAGTTTAGTAAACTTACTTCAACTAAATTAATTATTAATTATTTAGAATAATCTTAATTAGATAATTTAAATAAGACCAATTATCATTATAATATTAAAAAATAAAATAGATTTATAATTATGAAAAATTATATATAATAATGTGCATGTCCCAAAAACATGTTTCTTAATATGATGAACATGATATATAAAATCCTATTCATATTTGTGGAAAATTTATATCTCAAAATAAATAAATGAACGGTAACATACATAAAATTCCATGTACTAAAAACTAATTTAGGTTTAATATAAATATATTTTCTTGAAAATACACATCATAAATTATTTTTCTATAATATAATAAATTTCATATTATCAATAAATTAACTATGTGATAAAGGATACAATAACAACATATATAAGTTTACTTGTCTAGGGTTAAGATACAATACTGTATATCCCATAAAAATTAACTATGTGATAAAGGATACAATAACAACATATATAATTTTACTTGTGTAGGGTTAAGATACAACACTGTATATCCCATAAAAATGGCCATTCCCTTAATGTATGTATGAGAGTTATCATGTCCATGCAAATACTAACTTGGTAATAATAATAATAATAATAATAATAATAATAATAATAATAATAATAATAATAATAATAATAATAATAATAATAATAATAATAATAATAATAATAATAATAATAATAATAACAACAACAACAACAACAACAACAACAACAACAACAACAATAACAATAACAATAACAATAACAATAACAATAACAATAACAATAACAATAACAATAACAATAACAATAACAATAACAATAACAATAACAATAATAATACAGAAATGAAGCTTTGAAAGAGGGCCAAAGTTAAATAAGTAAGTGATAAAAACTCATGATAAAATCATAACAATGATTTAAATTAAAAATAATAAACATCAATAAACTTACACAAGAGTTAAACAACTAAAGAAAATTTGTAACTTAAAAGGAGAAAAAATCATAACAAACCTAAGACAAAATTGGTTGATCAATGAATTTGAGACAAAATACAATAAAGCGCAAGTAATAAAATTTTAAGTTATGCCTCCCAATGGATGGGAAACATGAACCTTGGTATGTCAATGATAAAATAATTAGGACTACACTAGGAATGAAATGAAGGAACCCATGATAGAAGATGTGTCAAATGGATGACAATAAAAAGAGAATCATTTAAAACATGTATTTAATTAATATTTAAACAAATTTAGGAACTTAAATCAAGTAAAAAATGTGTATAGTAAAGATATATAATAAGTTAAATATATGTATGTTAGGAAATAATAGGTGAGCACATATAACTTATTATTACTGCAAAAGTACTTAAAATGAGCCTCATTATTAAATATAAAAATATTCCTAACTTTATAAAGATAAAAGATAATTGTAAATATAAAATTTCCCAAATAAATGCAATATATTATGGCTAATTAGAAGGATATCCAAAAAAATCCCTCATCTAGTTGACAGGGTTTGAGTGGAAACATTGAAAAAAATATGTATCCATTTCTAAGGCTTGAATTCACAAGTTTGATAGAGAGCCCAAAATATGTGTAATATGGTCTTGTGTCTACAACATGTAGAGAGATTGGAACAAGACACCCTAATTTGATAAAGCCTTTGTCTTAGTGGTAGACCTTGATAGACTAGACACCATAAAAATTAGTGATTTTGGGATCATTTTTTGAATCCTAATTCTAGTTAAAATAAGCAAATGAAATATAAGGATGATAGTTCAAACACAATTAAATTTATATCATGTCAAGGAGAATGGAATCATAATCAGATATAAAATTACTTAAGAGTAATTTTTAAAAGGAGTATTACATTTTTAATGCCAATCTTCTCACTATACAATTGGTGGATGAAGGGGAAGTTTATAAGTGTAACATCTAGGATGAGCACTTGATTGTGCAAGATAAAAAAGACATATCAAAATAAACTAAATAACATGTTTTATAAAAAATGGGTCATAAATTCCAATCTCAAGAGGATACAAGATCACTTATTTTACTAATTCATTTCCTAAACAAATAAAGAGCTTTAATATAGGAGTTTTAGTAAGTGTATGTCTACTGTTGGACATACTAGGGGACCATAAAATATATTGGCCATTGAAGAAAAGAAAAGATATAAATATAAAACAAACCCATATGAGAAATGGTTCACCATTTTAAAGGATTTATAGATTATTTTGGCCACAAAATATCCCTCAATTTTGATAAGGGAAAAGGTAGTGAGAAAATTATGCAATCAAATATTCTTCTAACTATTCCTATCATAAGGCGAGTTTATGGAAATTCAATCCTAAAGTAAGACTTCATGATATTTAGGTCCATCAACGGTATGGCCGACCCATTTGGCACACAAAAATATTTTATATTTAAATTTCAATCATTCCCATACCTTATTTATCTTAAAGGAGACAACAAACCTCCCATGCCACTATGGAAACCTATGGTTTGACTACCAATGGACCAAATAAAATATACAATAAATTTTTCAAGATTATCATAAATAAAATTAAAAGGCACCCTATAAGACTAATAATATACATTAGTTGCTTAAATAATTTTATTATATATTTTAATATTTCCTTATTAAAATAAGGGCTTGGTAATATAATAGGAAATTTTATTTTCAAAAATTTCTAACCTTTATTGTCACAACTCTTAGGGGAATGATAAAAGGCATAGTGAATGTCTAGCAATTTTAACCTTTCCCATTTGTTGATCCACTTCAATTGTAAATAATTTAACCAATCAAGTATAGGTGCCATGCTTTGTTAGAAGCATATTTCAAATTTGAACTAGAGGCTTTGAAAAAAATGTAAGGGAAAATTAATGTTTGTTTAAAAGAAACATTTTTTTCTACAAAAATTAGGATAGATTCATATACATAGTGGTCATTGATAAACTAAATATTCTTATTGGGAAGCAAAATTTGTCCAATAATCCCTTTCTTAGCTCTACAGGTGAGAAGATAGACAAAATCTTTAGTGGATAAAACATAGATCATAATATAAATAGATAATCACTTTATAATATAAAAAAATAGGCCCAATTTATTATACTTATATCAAATAATATGATCAATTTAAGTTAAATTATAATTACATTATAATTATCTTTAATTAACACTAAAAATTTACATAAAAATCTACATTTTTAACTTTAAAAATCAAGAAAGATAATTATAATTTATGTAAATATCATCATTTTAAATAAATATCATTTAATACTAAGCAAGGATCAATACAATTTACAAGAACACTTTTTCAAAAAACTAAATAATGATAAGTAGAATGTAAAAAGTGTTCTTCATATCTTCACCTAAAAAATTGTCTCCGAACCAAGAATGTTGTGGGATATGGTCGAAGAACCTATAAAGTTGAAAAAATTGAGATCAGATTTGGCAATTCCATATATATGCCTTAAATTGGTTGTTAGTGCATAATGAGAGTGATAAAAAAAATAGTCTTTTACTTCTTCATACAACAACATACTGGGAACAACTTTCTTCATAATTTTTGTTAATGTATTATTGGTGATTAAAAAATAGGTTTGACAATACATCAATCTGAAGTATGAAAGAATGATAGTTATGCATAGTTTATAATGAACATGGGATATTTTATATCTCTTTTCTTGGGTTAAAACTATCATAATAGACAATAGAGATAGAAAAAAAATATTTTTTATCCTACCCATAGCAACACATCATGGATTTATCAAAAGATATTCATATTCTTTTTAAACTATAACTGATATTGGTTCATCATCCTGCACTAGAAAATAAGGAAAATAAGATAATGGGTGTTTTATTTTTGCCTTACTTTTATTAACTTCTTGTTCAGAAATTAGTTCATCATCATTCCAAAAATTCATCACATAGTAGGACACTTGGAAGTTGCATGTGATAGGTGTCCTAAATCGTACATTTAACAAACCCTTGCATTATAATATATTCTTATTAAAGTGACATGGGCATAATTAAAGAGAATAAATTAAATACTATATTCAGATATATTTTTTTTTATTTTTTCCTACTATTAAAGATATAGATATGATATAAACATATTTATATTTAATTCTCAAAATCATTGGAATTAAATTTTATAGAAATAAAGTATGCGAGTATGCATTTCAATTATACATCCA
>JARHVA010003542.1:1777500-1845000 GCA_037957365.1 Torreya grandis
AATATGGTTTATGATTTAAGGTTTAGGGTTTAAATTTTAAGGCTTAGGGTTTAGGTTTTAGGGTATAAGGTCTAATGGTGAAGGAAATCATGGCCAAATTCATCTCCTCTAACCTATTTGTGACTAAAAAATGTGATTTTGGGCTCAATTGGCCCCCATGTCATCACAAATTGAGCCAATTAGTCAATTAGGGTAATGAGTGTAATTTAGGCCAAATTGAGCCCTATGAAAATAATTCTTACTCTAAATGATGTCAACTGAGGATAAATTTACTATTTTAGGGATTAGGGTTTAAGGTCTAATCATGAAGGCAATTAAGCTACTTAAACCCATTTATGAGTATAAAAAGTGATTTTTGGCACAATCATCCCCAATGCCATCACAAATTAAGCTAATCATCCAACTATGCCAATATAGTAATGTGATTTGCATTGAATTGAGCCCTATGAACATAATTAAGTGGGGCTAAATCAAATGGTTTAAGTTAATTATAGTTTACAATTTATTAGGGTTTAAGGCTTAAGGCTTAAGGCTTAGGATATATAGTTTTATGTTTTAGGGTATAAGTTCTAATCATGAAGGCAATTAGGGCCAAATTCAGCTCCTTTAACCTATTTATGACTATATAATGTGATTGTGGGCTTAATTGGCCTGCATCGCATCATAAATCAAGCCAATTAGCCAATTGGGGAAATGAGTGATGTAATTTGGGCCAAATTGAGCCATGTGAATGTAATTGTTACTATAAAGGATGTTAATCAAGGCTAAATAAATTGGTTTAGGGTTTAAAATTTAGGGTTTATGGTGGTTAATCATGAAGGAAATTGAGTTGCTTTAACCCATTTGTGAGTATAGAAACTGATTTTGGGCATACTTAGTCCTAATGCCATCACAAATTAAGCCAATTAGTTAATTGAGCCAATAAATAATGTGATTTGTCTTGAATTGAGCCCTATGAACATAATTAAGTGAGGTTAAATTTAATGGTTTAAAATAAATATGGTTTATGATTTAAGATTTAAGGTTTAAGGTTTAGGGCTTAAATCTTAGGGTATATAGGGTGTAGGTTTTAGAGTATAAGGTCTAATGGTGAAGGTGATTAGGGCTAAATTCAGCTCCTTTAACCTATTTGTGACTAAAAAATGTGATTTTGGGCTCAATTGGCCCCCACATCATCATAAATTGAGCTAATCAGTTAATTAGGGTAATGAGTGATGCAATTTAGGCCATATTGACCCCTGTGAACATAATTCTTACTCTAAATGATGTTAATTAAGGATAAATTAATTATTTTAGGGTTTAGTGTTTAAAATTTAGGGTTTAGAGTCTATTCACCAAGGCAATTGAGCTATTTAAACCCATTTATGAGTATAAAAAGTGATTTTGGGCATAAATAGCCCCAACACCATCATAAATTAAACCAATTAGCCAATTGGGCCAATAATTAATGTGATTTGCATTAAATTGAGCCATATTAACATAATTAAGTGGGGTTAAATCAAATGGTTTGTTAAGGTGTGGAGCTAAAAGCTTCAACTATTTGCAGACACAAGAGAGGATGCTGAAGAACCAGAGGAACCAGCGTCGGTAGTAGAATCGACATCGGTCACAAACAATGGAGAAGGAGACCGGCAATGGCAGACAGTCGGCCGACGTCGGCAGCACCAGACAAGTAGGGACTGGCGTCGGTCGCCTGTGTATTTTTGAAACTGCTGTTGATGAACAGTCAGTTAAGTGAAGCGAGTGTTTGCATGTCAAGCGACTAATTATAGTCACAAGCTGCGTGTCTAATTATTGTAACTAGAGTTCTATTTTTGTAAGCATGGGATCCTATTTAAAGACCCATAAGGCATGTATTGTAATTATGTAAGAAGGCAAGTAAAAGCATTGAAGCAAGCAAGGTCAAGGAGATCTACAGGTGTAAGGTCAAGGAGATCAGCTAAAGCATTCAAGGAGGGATAGCAACTCAGGCTTTAGAGTTGTTGTGTTTAGCAAGAGAGAGAGGGAAGAAGGTCTTGAGGTGTGGCAAGCCTTTGAGGTGGAGGAAGAAGTGGCATCTTCCTTATTGTATTTTCTTCTAGTAGTATTTAATATAAAGAGTGTGTATTGTCTCTCAAATTCTTTGCTGTCTCAAGTTTCTAGTTACTTTATCATTCTGGTATAATTTCGTATTTAATTGCATATAAAAAAGTAATCAATTGTGCTCTAATTGGTAGAGCTAGAGATCCCCTAACAAGTGGTATCAGAGCTACGATTTACAGGAAGTAGGGTATTGTTTTTGATTACAGGTCATTCACAGGGTTTTCTGATTGAGTGGGAGTTCAGCAATGGCAGAAGAAAGTAGGTTACGAATGGAGAAGTTTAACGGCAAGAATTATCAACATTGGAGGATGCAGATTGAGGACTATTTTTATCAGAAGGATTTGTACTTACCGTTGGGTGGGGTTGCATGCAAGCCCACAAATATGAAGGATTAAGAATGGAACGTTCTTGAATGGAAGGTTATCGATTCCATAAGGTTGAGCCTTGCATCGTCTGTGATTTCCAACTTATCACAGTGTAAGACAACAGAAGAGGTGATAAAGTCCTTGGCAAATTTATACGAAAAGCCCTCGGCTTATAATAAGGTATATCTTATGAAGCAGCTATTTACTTTGCAAATGTAGGAAGGTGGATCGGTACATACTCATCTCAGTGATTTCCATGGTTTGGTAAACCAACTAGCTTCAGTCAATATTGTTTTTGATGATGAGGTAAAGGCTCTCTTGATTTTATGTTCTTTGCCTGAAAGTTGGGACGGTATGGTTATGGCAGTAAGTAATTCTGCATCTGCTTCTAAAATCTTAAAAGTTGATGATGTTGTGAGTGTGATCTTGAATGAGGAAATACGCAAGAGAAGCACAGGTGAATCATCAGGGAATGCTCTAAGTGCAAAAAGTAGGGGATGGCAAAGGGAGAAGGTTGAGCAAGGGAAATCAAGGTCGGGAAGGAGATCTGAGTCCAAAGATATTACCTGCTGGTTTTGTGGAAAGAAAGGACATACAAAGAAGGAGTGTTGGTTGAGAGATAAAGAGAATCAACATGCAGGTACTGAAGAAGCAAAGGATGCAAATATTGTGATGCAGGATGCTCACATACTTTCTTCAGATAGTCAGATAGGATCATGGATTTTAGATTCTGGTTCATCTTTTCATGCATCCCCAAACAGAGATCTGTTCTATGAGTATGAACAGGGAGACTTTGGAGTCCTCTATTTAGGGGATGGTATGCCTTGTCAGATAGTTGGCAAAGGGAAAGTGCAGCTGAGATTGCAGATTAACAACACATGGGTGTTGAAAGAAGTCATGCATGTTCCAATTCTGAAGTAGAGTCTAATTTCTATAGGAAGGTTGGGAGATGAGGGATGCACAATAACCCTCACAGCGGATTCTTGGAAGGTTACCAAGGGAGCACTTGTTCTAGCAAGAGGTAAGAAAGTAGATACTCTTTATCTGTCTACTTGTATTACTGATTCTACTTCTGGTGTAGATTCGAAGATGTGGCCTAATAGGCTTGGTCACATGAATAGGAAGGGAATGGAAGTTCTTGATTCAAAAGGTATGTGTTCAAATTTGGAAAGCATAAATAGAGTTCATTACAGAAAGAGGAAATTTGATGCTTTTGATATGAAAAAAGAAGCCTTGGTGTTTATGGAGGAGATGAAGGACAGAGATCAGTCACAGGGGCTGAATAAATCTAAGCAGGGCAGCATGGATAGAGGTTTGATCCAAGAAGAGCTCGTGGATGAAAATTTCATCACTTACAGGAACACATAGACACCGATGTCGGTAGCTTGGCACCGATGTCAGTCATCCAGATACCAACATCAGTCATGTGCAGACCAGCAGGGTCGGTAGGTTGGACTGGAGAAGTCCAACGTTGGTCATAAGGACTGACATCGGTAGGATGGACACTGGCGTCGGCCAGGGAAATGACATCAGTAGTCAGGGTCAGTGCAGGGAACCGACATCGGTCAGGAGCAGACTGGGAGATGGCCTAGATCGGTCACTGGAACGGATGTTGGGTGAATTAATAAGTCTCAAACACCCATGTGGAGGTCAGGAAAGGTATGTGAACCTCATATTCATTGTTCACCTTCTTTATATTGCTTATTGATAGTCATGAACTAGGAAGATGGAAGAAGCAATGCAGGTAAAATCCAGAAATAGTGGGAGCTTGGCATGGATGAGGAGTGTGATTCCTTGGAGAACCAAATAGGTATTTGTTGGTAGTGTTGTCAGCTGGAAGGAAGCACTGGATAGAGGGATGGATTCCCATTTTAGAGAAGAGAGTGGATGGACACATGAGATAGAAGGCTATGGTATATGGTCTTGATTAGGCTGCAGAATAATGGAGGTTTGACCATTGTATTTTATCTTTACCAGGTTGGATAATATTAGCTACATTATCCTGTTACTGTATTGTGTTACTTGTTGCAGGGTTTCATATACAGGGAGTTTTCTGAGCTAAGGGTAGAGTTGATATAGAAGTATGTCATGGAGAATTTGGGAGCAGAAAAATTCTTGTGGCATAAGATACAGGTATTGCATCACAGGTTTGTGTGGTGGTTGGTCTTCAAGAGTGACGTTGAAGAGGAATACAGAGCCTAAAGAACAAAATAGATGGTGTACAAGTACAGGTACAAGTTGCAACTATTTATCTCCAAGTGGGAGATTATTAAGGTGTGGAGCTAAAAGCTTCAACTATTTGCAAACACAAGAGAGGATGCTGAAGAACCAGAGGAACCGGCGTCGGTAGTATAACCGATGTCGGTCACAGACAGTGGAGAAGGAGACCGGCAATGACAGACAGTCGACCGACGTCGGCAGCACCAGACAAGCAGGGACCGACATCAGTCGCCTGTGTATTTTCGAAACTGCTGTTGATGAACAGTTAGTTAAGTGAAGCAAGTGTTTGCATGTCAAGCGACTAATTATAGTCACGAGCTGTGTGTCTAATTATTGTAACTAGAGTTCTATTTTTGTAAGCATGGGATCCTATTTAAAGACCCATAAGGCATGTATTGTAATTATGTAAGAAGGCAAGTAAAAGCATTGAAGCAAGCAAGGTCAAGGAGATCTACAAGTGTAAGGTCAAGGAGATCAGCTGAAGCATTCAAGGAGGGATAGCAACTCAGGCTTTAGAGTTGTTGTGTTGAGCAAGAGAGAGAGGGAAGAAGGTCTTGAGGTGTGGCAAGCCTTTGAGGTGGAGGAAGAAGTGGCATCTTCCTTATTGTATTTTCTTCTAGTAGTATTTAATACAAAGAGTGTGTATTGTCTCTCAAATTATTTGCTATCTCAAGTTTCTAGTTACTTTATCATTCTGGTATAATTCCATGTTTAATTGCATATAAGAAAGTAATCAATTGTGCTCTAATTGGTAGAGCTAGAGATCCCCTGACATGGTTTAAGGTAAATATGATTTAGGGTTTAGATTTTAGGGCTTAAGGCTTAGGGAATACATGGTTTGGATTTTAGTGTATAAGGTCTAATCATGAAGGCAATTAGGGCCAAATTCAACTCCTTTAACGTATTTGTGACTACATAATGTGATTTTGGGCTCAATTGGCCCCACATCATCATAGATTAAGCCAATTAGTCAATTGGGATAATGAGTGATGTGATTTGGGCCAAATTAAGCCCTGTGAATGTAATTCTTACTCTAAAAGTTATTAATTGAGGATAAAATTATTGGTTTAGGGTTTAAAATTTAGGGTTTAGGGTAGATAATTATGAAGTTAATTGAGATACTTGAACCCATTTGTGAGTATATACAATGATTTTTGGGAACTGTTATCCCCAATGCCATCATAAATTAAGGCAATCAATTAATTGAGCCAATAAGTAATGTATTTGTGTTTAATTAAGCCCTATGAACATAATTAAGTGAGGTTAAATTAAATGGTTTAAGGTAAATATGGTTTATGATTTAAGGTTTAGGATTTAGGGCTTAAGGATTAGGGTATATAGGGTTTAGGTTTGAGGGTATAAGGTCTAATGGGGAAGGAAATTAGGTTCAAATTCATTTTCTTTAACTTATTTGTGACTAAAAAATGTGATTTTGGGCTCAATTGGCCCCCACATCATCAAAAATTGAGCCAATTAGTCAAATTGGTCAATGAGTGATGTGATTTGGGCTAAATTGGGCCTTATGAACATAATTATTACTCTAAATGATGTTAATTAAGGATGAATTGATTGGTTTAGGGTTTAGGGTTTAAGATCTAATCACCAAGGCAATTGAGGATAATTTCATCTACTTGAACTTATTTATGACCATAAAATGTGTTTTTGGGTTCGATTAACCCCTATACCATTACACATAGAGTGAAATAGTCAATTGGGGTAGTTAGTGGTGCAATTTAGACCAAATTGAGCCATGTAGACATAATTCTTAGTCTAAATGAAGGTAATTAGGGGAAAAATGCTTTGTTTAGGGTTTTTAGGGCTTTGGGTTTAGGGATTAAGGTTTAGTTTTGAGGGAATAAGGTCGTAGAGATCAAGGTTTTAGTGTTAAGGGTTTAGTTTAGGGGTGTTTATACATACATCCAAGACTGCATACGTAATTTGGTTAGTGGTAAAAAAAAAAAGGCCATTTAGGTCAACATTTTTTTCCAGATCGATACTTCTATTCCCTAGGTACTCTATTCTCTTTTTTACATTTTAGATCTATTTTTCACTAATTTTATGCATGTCCCTGCCCTCAAAACTAAAAAAATTTGTCTACACATGGTTGAATAAAGAGTGCATGTACATTTTTTAATAATTTTATTATTTTCCCCACGTGGAACTGCACATCAAGTAAGTCTGATTTTTAATAATTATGTTATTGTTCCCACCCTCAAAAGTTGACAACTTTTTGCAATCATGGGTGATGGATTTCATAATAGTAATAAGAAGAATTTAAAGCACAAAAAACTAGAGGAATTACAAGTGTAGATAGAAAAGAAAAGGTTTCAAATGCCAAAACTTTGTACAAGTAAGTATATTATCCCTAATAAATTTCACAAATAATGATGAAATGAATAGTTATATTATACCAAATTTTGAAAGTATAATTGATAATTATAATAGTATACCAATTTATAATACAAGTCCACATTCAAATTTTATGGTTTTTAATTTTGATGATGTTGATAGAATACATGATGATGCAAATTGCATGGAAACACTAATTGGTGAAAGTAACAATCAATAAAACACTATGGGAACACCATTGAATAAATAAACTAGAGATGAATAAAATAATATGGACACACCAAATCAATATAATTTACCACTAAGAGCACCTCCTAGGATTTTGAAAATAAGATTCATGTATTTAATTGAAATTGATGAAAACATTTTGAAACCAATGCCTAAAAAAATGTCTTGGTGCCATATGAGATGAAAAGATGAAAAACTATGGGACTGGAACTTTCTCAACTTAAACTAAACTCAAAGATGTCAATTATTTGTTACATTGATGAAATTACATAAGATGACACCTACAATGAACAACCTAGGAATAATAACATCTGATGTTAATGGTGTAAACAAGGCAATTGTTGAAAATTTTCATATATCATATCATTAAGTAAGTTTGAACAAATGCACCAAAGATTGCAATTCTGCCCTATGCATTATTACAACTTTTGTGGTAAGTTTTCAAATAAATGATTGATTACACAAACAAGTTAAACATTGTACATAAACAAAAAAAACTAATGAAAGCAATTGGGAGATGTATAAGACTTGATGTTTTTGATAATATTTACTTTTAGGCATTCTCTAGTAGACTCCCACAAAAATACAAGGCTATAGCCAATGCCATAAAGATTTACTTGTATAATTTTGGGAAATATAACACAAGGGTATCATCGAATATTAGAGATGTAGTGAAAAGAAGAGTTGGTTCTCATAATCATGAACCGCATCCTAAACATTTTTTGGATATGACTCAAACACAATTGTACTCTAAATTTGTTTAAAAATATCCATAGATTTCTATTAGTCAAAGATATTTTGAAATGGCCAAGCCCTTCTATGTGAAAATCAATCACACATACACTACTTGTTGTTGTAGGAAACATGTTAAATTTTTGATGCATTATGATATTTTTCATCATGTTCATTGTACCTTGCATAATGACAACATTTTGCATGAGTATGGGGTGGAAGCCCTACCAAAATCAGAAAGGGAATTGATTCCATCTATTTTTTGTGAATGATGAGATGAACATTTTTTATAATAATACATGTTTGGATGGAACTTGCAACATTTATGGTGGATTGCAAAAATTGAAATAATGTACCCATGAGGAGAGTACACATGGAATTAGACAAGAATTGGTTGGTTTTAGTAAATATAAATCTATGACATATCAATTAAAAGATGGAGAGTAGTCTAAAAGGTGTGAGCTTGTTATAGAAGAAATACCCATTTCCAAATTTATGAATGAATTCAAAGAGGAGATTTTATATGACTATGCAAGGCACACATAGAGCTCAATGGCTGAAATAAAAATTCAAGTTAAGTAAGGACTCATTACCACTTGGTACTAATATTTTATTAGTTTAATTTGCAGATAATTACACATTATAACCACAAAGATAGGTTCAATCATGATACTACCATTTAGTACAGGTTTCCCTTTTTATGCATATAATATTCATGCATTCACCTGATAGTATAGAGTATGATAAATAAATATTAAGGGAGTACCACTTCTATTTTAGTGATGATTGAACACATTATTTAGAGTATGTGCAAGGTTGATTTCAGATGTTTTATGGCAAGTTGAGTGAAATGAACATTACTTTAAATCAACATTATATTTGGTCAAATATCTGCATGTCATAATTTAAGAATGCATGGATGTTGTACTAGCTGAGAAGGATGCATGTGACCACTAGTGTACAACATATTAAGGATTTCACTAAAGTAGGCCATGTAAAAGGGGAGCATGATGATGCAATATCATGTGTAAAAATATTTCTTGCAAGAGAGGAGTTTAATTTTGAAGAGGTCACTAATTTGACAATTGCAAAAACATAGTTGAATGGTGTAATGAAACTATGGGCCATGGTGCTCAACAAAAGTCCACTATTCATAGATATTTATGGTTGATGGAGGATAAATAATTGGCAAGGTATGACTATTGTATGATAGTAATAGGATTGAGTGAGTTACACTAATTTTATAGATTAGACATAAGTTTTTAGATGGTTCATACGAGGCACATGACATGTTTTTATTCTACATGCATTGAATTTGTTTAAAATGAGTGAGTCACAAGAATGGGTTAATGAATGGAGTTGTAAGTCTCTAGTTCCAATTGACACTTATTAGGTTCCACCAACATTACAACTTATAGATCTGACATCCTCACATGACTTTGACCATGAATCTGATCTAGTGAAACTAGGTACCATTTATTTAACATGTGTTTCATGTACTAAATTTGAACATATCATGCTCATAAATCATGTTTTATGTTGTGATAAGGGCATGTTTATGTAATTATTGCATATGATGATAATGAAGAGGGAACAAATTACTAATTGTGCCAGTGTATAGAGGAAAAATAGAAATTGAATTTTGTAGTCATAGATGGGGAAAACATTCACTATCACATTGGGTCTATTGTAGTTATTGGAACATGGCTTCAACACTATCCTATTAAAAATTCAAATGTATGGTTGTTTGAAGACTATGAAGTACATAGGAAGATAATCCACTATTCAATTTTGATTATTGCAATAAATGTTTAGTTGCACAAATATCAGGGTAGGACATTAAAAAGGACTCTATGGAAGGTTCATGAATCTGATCATGAAGTAATTCTTGCTACTATAAATAATAGAGCTAATCCTAGTGGTTCCTTAGATTGAAATCCCAAGGTATATTGACTTCTTAAATGCAAATGTGTTTACTTTTATCAAGTTTTATTTATTTCTTTGGTATTACATATAAATTTCAATTTAACTACATATTAACATATTTTTTGTAGGTTAGTGATGCTAAATTAGATTCTACCTTCGCATGGTTGGCACCATTAGTAGAGAATTCCATATTCTTAAAGCTAAGTGAAGTTTTTGATTCATGTAGATTATTGACTATTTTACCTTTTAGTTCATATAGATGATTCCACCTTCACATGGTTGGCATTGTTAGTAGAGAAGCATCTTGTATATAGGGACAAGTGATATTGATGTTTGAATGGGTCCTTTGTCTCCTAACTAGGCGTACTCAGATACCAAGAAAGTTGCATTTTAGGACTGATAACTGAATCCTCTACCACAAGTTCATTGATGCTTTACAATATGATATATTTAAGGTGAAAGTATAGGACTTAAAAATGCACATGATGGTTCTTTTGGGTTTTGGATATGAATTCTGATTTTTGTTTTACAGCTATCCAAACCTTGCATAAAAAACACCAATTTTACCTTATAGGGACAAGTGGCCTTGAGGTCAGAATGGGTGCTACATCTCTTAATTGGGTATACTAAAATTATAAGAATGTGTTCCTATCAGTTTATTCCCCATCCCCTGATGTGGTGGCAATGCCAATTTTCACCCACAAGCCCCTAGAGAGAGATATTGCACTATGGCTTGCATCTTGAATTTAGGTATAAGTGGTCTTGAGGCTAGAAAATGTGCTCTATCTCCTAACCAAGCATGATTGGATGCCAATAATGTGACCCTAGAGGGTAATCCCCACACTTGATGTGGTAGATATGCCATTTTCACCCATGAGACCCTAGAGATAGAGATATTGCATGTGGCTTGCATCTTGACAACATTTCTTGTCAATATTGCTTGAGGCTAAAATTATTACAAAAAAGGGTATCTACATGGATTTAGATGCCATGGATATGGGACACATGTAAATTACAAATATCAAGGTGTTGGAAGTGATAGATTTTTATGTGAAGGTATTGGAAGCAAAAATGTCTATTGGAGGTAAATAGCATGTCTCTTAACTACATGAAAGTTGCATTTTAGGACTGACAATTGAATCCTTTACAATTATTTAATCAATGCTTTGCAATCTTATAGATTTAATGTGAACTTAGAGGAATTAAAAATTTATGTGATGGATATTTTGGTACATGGATATGACTTATGGTTTTCATTATATGGCTATCCAAAGTTTTCCTAAAATCACCAATTTTGCCTTGTAAGGACAAGTGGTCTTGAGGTTGGAACAGGTGTTCTATCTCCTAATCAAGCATAATTAGATGCCAATAATGGGGTCCTAGAGGTTAATATCCACCCTCAACATGGTGGTGTTATGCATATTTTCTACACCCCATGAATTTTTCAAAAACCAATACTTTCTACCATAAAGATGACCCTGTCATGAAATCTAAAATTGTGTCGAGGACCTGGTTGATTAATAGTATTTTTAGATGCATGTTTTTTACTATGAAATGATAATAATTGGTTGATTAACTCATATTTATGTTTCTAAGTGGTTTATAAAATCATGGTGGATTAATGAATAAAATGTGCATATATATTTCTGAATATGATCAGTTATCTTGTTTTTCAATCAAGGTAGTTTTGAGATAGCATTTCAAGTAGTAATGAACTTTCAGTTTTTGATAGTTGAGTAGATTTTGATGATTATTTAATTTTCATAGATGATATGATATGATTTATGATTCAAAAAAAATAATGGTGTTATATGGATAATTATGACATTTGAATACATCATATTTTGAAAATAAATACATCTATTATTTAAAGTGCTAAAGGTAAAGACCAGATTCATGACTCATTCTTGTTTTCTATTTTTGGTATAGTGGCAATCAAAATATTGATGTACTTTAGGTGATTTGGTGATGATTTAAAAATTTAGGTTCCAAGTTTCATATCATAAGATCATTGTTATTGTGTTTCATAAGTCCTAAGGTTCTATTTGATATTCTAAGTTCAAGCCATTACCAATTTCAAGATTCTAGTAACTTTTCAGGTATATGTTTAATAGCATAAGTTTTGAGGCATGGATGGAATTATATTGTTTTCATTAAGATTAGAGATTTATAATGAGGAGGTTATACCTTATACATATTTCATGAAATATGATGATTAAGATGCTTTTTAAAGTTAAGATATTCCTCACATTTTTTTTCAAAGGCTTAAAATCTTTGAAATAGTTCAAAAGTTTATCACATGGAATATTAAGACCCTTTGGGTCATGATGATAAGGTATAGATATTTACAAGGGTTTAAGGGTTCATTATGGCAAATATTTATTTCCCTAAGCCTAAGTGTTTGGTTGACTATAAATTACATTGCTTCTGTTGATATGATGAACTATTCTTTGGTTGACGACATGATCCACTATGGCAAGGATAGTTGGCATCAACATTTAAAGCAAAGCATATATTTGATGCTTCAAGATCACCTTGGAGATTTGGCGATAATGAGAATTTAATTTATTTTATGTAAGCCTCTATTTGTGGAGTCTGGTTAAAGTTTAACATGAAGATTTAGTGACGGCTAATTTTATTGATACCAATAACCAAGTTGGCAGGATTACGAAGAACATGTTAACCAATGAGATTCAAGCACAACACTCAATTAGTTATGGCAATGAGGTGGTGGATATATGTTTTTAGTTTCTTGATTTTTGGTTCATTCTTGGCAAGCTTGAATAAGGAAACAAATCTCTATATCATTAGTTTTTGAGTTGCATAGGAGATTTCATTAGAAATATTGAACATGATTAATAATTGGGTGCATTTCCAAGTATGTTTCTTACAGTTTTGAGTGAACTGGATGATATATGTGGTGTTTTTATTGGATTATGTAGTATTTTTAGAGAAATCCTTCATTAGTTGTGTGAAACAAAATAAATTTGGTCTGCACAAATTTTTATGGAAGTTTTGAGTGAATTTTGATTGTTTTCATGAAGTAAGGGTCATATTATGAGAAAATATTACAAATCTAACTACATGTAGACATTTTGAGAGTTACTGATAATTTATTAAGTATATTTATTAAATTTGTTATCTCTATGGTTGGAAATGTTATTGATTGTGTGTAACTTGTATGTATGATGAAAGGGATGAAAGTCGAGGTTTCTAGTTATTATTAACATGTGTACAAAAGGATCTTGTCTATTCAAATGGTGTATTTTAAGAATAGTATCATATTAAAAGGGGTTTTTTGAAGGTTTCAAGTGCTTAACATGCTTGAATATTGACAAAAAAACTTTACATTTTTCTTTATAGTCTAGTTTGTTGAAGAATAAAGGTAATTTTTGGTTTGAGGCTTGATAAAGTCTATCAAAACAAAGCAAGTTTTTGGTTGATATACAAATTTTTATATATATTAGTTCTTCAAAATGTTGAATTAGATTGGTGTGATATACGTGTATGTTGACAAATTTGATCGATGGCATGGGTATTTGATAGTTTTAAGATGATTCCTTATAAGGGTATTCTAAAATTCTAGCGAGAATCTTGTTTGTATGATGATGTAATTCATTTTAGTTTCAGAGAAAGAGTTTATTACATGAAAAATAAATAATAGACTTTGTTTTTCTTTGAATATTGGGTTTTCTATGATCTTTCACTCTTCAAGCATATTTTGGGATTATATTATTTTAGAGCATCTAGTTAATGATTTATTCAAATCTTAGGGTTGCAAGTTTAGTTGCTTTTATGTATGTTTGGTTTTGATATTGGATTTGAAAGGGTTTTCTATTATTGTTTTCTATGAACAAAGGTTTTGATAAGATTTATTCATTTATTCATATGATGCATGCATATCAGTTTAGTTTCTAGAAATCTACATGCATAAATAATGTTATCAGTTTTTCAATATAAAAGATGTGTTGATTTTTGGTCTGTATATTAGAGAATCATGGTGCATGTATATTGTGGAAATACCATAACTTTGAAGTTGCAAGAACTAGTTTTAAGCCTATTTGTTTTTATATGAATTATGGAGCTAGTATGTCATGTTTGTCTTTGAATTTTTTGAGGGTTTTGAATTCATAAAATGTTGGTTATTTTTGAAACTTAAGTTTTGGTTTCTTAGAGGCAACTTCATCTTGTTCAAAAATATATAATTTGGTTTTGTATAAGAATCTTTGAATAACCCAGTTAGCTATTTTGTGGGAATATATCAAAGTTGTAATATATATATATATATATATATATATATATATATATATATAGACACACACACACACACACACACACACATATGGGTGTTTGTGTTCTGAAATCCTATCTGACAACATCAGTCATTGTATTGACTTAAAAAATATATGAGGTTTTTGTTAAGTTTTCATCTTAGATTTGAGGTCATGGGTCTTGATTTAAATTTGGATATTGAAATTGTAATTCTTTGATGAGCCACTTATTTCTCAATTGAAATTACATGAGGACTTTATTGGGTAAATAAGTGTGTTTCAATTTTCATTTGATGTTGTCACTTTGAAATATTTAACTAGATTTTTTATATCATCATTTTGGAATGGTTTAGTTTTTAGCTGAGTCAATGAAGATAAAAAAATTAAAAAATTCATCAAGATTTATGAAAATAAATGATATTGGTTTTAAAGGCATAGTCATGTGTTGATCGATTGGAGGGATGTTTTAACATATACTTGGATTACATTTGGAATTTTATTGAGATATTCTGAGATTAAATTATGATATTGTGATAGCATATGAAGATTCAAAGGAAAGTTTGATTCAATTAGATTATTTTCAATTTTGAAATTGTTATATTATAGATTGTTCATAATGTCTAGGTGGGATTATCCTGAGTCATCTAGAAATGGTGATGACAGGGGTTGGGGAAACAATTTTGGTAGTGATGTGAATCAACCTAATCCTAGGAACTTTCATAGAGGTAGTTTTCATGTCAGACATTTTGGTCCCAAGTTTAATAGGGGAACTAGGATGTCCATACATTTTGATGCCTTAGATCCTGACTTCTAGAATGTACTTAATAACTTGTCTTTTAACCCAATTAACAAAGTCCATAGATGAAATAAAAGATTTTATGGTCATATATTTGAAACAAGATCCCACTCACAGATCAATTCTTCTCATCACTTAGATAATAACCCACAACATCTCTCCATTCAGTCTCCTAAAAGATTACAACCAGCCATTAAACCTAATCCTGCTAATTAGGACACACAACTTAAATTTGAGATTATTCATGCTAAAAACTTCATAAATATATCCATTCCTTCAAATGAAGCTTCTCCTTCTCGTAGAGAGAATATTATGAAATGTAAAAGGTTAAGTTTAGTAGCTACCCATAGTAAGCCTATTTTGGGATCTGAAAGGTTGAATTTAGGAACTCCTAGTTATTATAGTAGGACAAAGATAATGGATTTCACACTTCCAACTACATAGAAGAGAACTACATAAAAGAGAGCTAAAATTCAACCAGATCCTAATACACCTATTGAAATCAGAATGTTGAAAAGAATCAAATTATAGGTTGATGATAGAACTAGTGATTCTAGGATGAAGTTGATCCAATTTCTTGATACTGAGATGGATTATAATGTGTACCTTAATGCACACGATAAGCTTGTAATTTAATTACTTTTAGAGTTAGAGGATTATTGGATGTCCACTAGATAAACTTTATTTGTAGTTGAACTATTTCATGATAATACTTTATTTTCAGTTTGATACTTAACTTCAATTTTTTGATATTTTGATGATAATATTTTGGAGATGCAATAGATTTAATTTGATATAAATATATATGATTAAGTTATTTTGACATGCATTATGGTTTAATATAGATATAATTTATCGATCTTTAACTTATTTATTTTATGGTTAAAATATGTATTCTATTATATTATTAATCGATGAGGGTCCCCACCTGTTAAGATTAGCACCCCTGGTCTATATTTAAAATAGCTTGATCAATCAAGAATATTATGTCTTAATTAAACTTGTCCTTAATCAATACTTGTTTATAATCAATTGAATTTTTAAAAAAAGTTAATTAGTTAGCGAAAACTAATAACTAACTAAAGTTAGTTATAACTTATTTACAACCAAGTTTAAAGGTGTTAAAAGAGATCAAGGACTCATTTGAAGATATAAGAACAATAGGTATTGAAGATTTAGATATTTTTTAAAGTCAATAATTCATTTTTCTTCTTTCTATGCAACTGTTTTGAGATAATAAAACTCTTATAAATAGACCCAATGGTACTTTATCTGACAAGTGAGTAATTATTTATGCAACACAGGTATATCCAACTTTTATTATCGTTTAATATTGATTATCTAAAGTTTTTCAAGATTAACATATTTTGATGATTGCTATTCATATATTTATACACAGATTCTAAGTATTCAACTTGAAAAATGATGAACACGTCATTATTTTGCGACACTTCATTGATCTATTTTGATTGTAAAGTTGTCACTTAAGTTATTACAAAGGAAGAATGTTGGTTTTCTCAATAAAGTTATCTCTTGTTTGCTAAGACAAATCTCCTTCGAGACTTATATGCTTTATTGTAATCCATTTTGATTCTAACTTTAATATAATTTTATCTTTAAGTTTTATTTAATCTAGTTTTATTTATGTTTTTTTGTTTCTTTCTTAGGTTGTTTTTAGTTTTAGTTTGGTTTTAGAGTTTATTAATTCATTAGTTTAATTCTTGTTATTTATTTAAGTTAGATAGTAGTAGAAATTCCTTTTTAATCAGTTCTTTCTTTTAGTTATGTTTTAGAGTTTAAGTTTTTTAGTGTTTAGTCTTAATCTTAATTAGTTTCTAGATCTGTTTGAGTTTTTGATTAAATAGTCTTCCCTGTTTAATTTAAACTTGTTATTTGATAGTTTCATAGTTTATTAGATTAAATTTTGTTTTTTTAAGTCTTAGATTATTTATTAATCTTTTTAGTCTTCAGTTTTACCTTATTTTTTGGTTTGTCTTTTAATTAGATTAAGTACTTTAGTTTAAATTTAGTTGCTTTAAAATAGTTTATTGTCCTTTTCTTAGTTTAGTTGTTTGTTTGTTGTTGTGTATCTCTTTTATTTGTTATGTGATTAAATATCTTATCTTTTCTCTTTTCTTATATCTATTACTTTATGTTTTTGGTTATCTTTTAAAGTTAACTTGGAGAATATTCAGCAAGAAGCAAGATATTAATTGAATATATGAATATGTATTGAATCAAATTTTTATATTCAAGAGGTTATTTAACTCATAAGTTTTCTCTGTTAGATAAAATATATTATAGATTCTTATCTTAATTGATTCATAATTTGATAAAGTGGATTTCTGATTATTATAATAGAATATGTTACATTTAATAACTTATTAATTATTTCTCATAAGTTATAAAAAAAACCCTCACATCTTTAGGATTGTAGTTAAACCTTTATAACCCCATGATTAGACTGATATGAATCCATCTTGACCTTCGTGATAGGTAAAAAGGTTGATTCATTGATGGTGCAATTTCTATCGTCAACAAATTTGACAACTCCACTGGGGATACTCGTTCAAAAATTTGATTTGTTTTTAGTTTTCTTTTCTTTTTACTAATGGTACTTGGAGGTCAATAACCTCCTATTATCCAACTTAGAATAGATATAGAAGATGATCAAGTTGATGTTTATTTCAATCTAACATGTTATGCATAGTATAATCATCCTAAAAATCTTCATCAAGTTATTGAAGTCATAAATCAAGAAGAAGAGATTTCATAATTTGAAATTGATTGATATTAAAAAAATTACACATAAGACTCAATGAGACATTCTAAATTCAAAAATAAGAATTCAAGAAGATATAGTAAGAGTTATATCTATTAATCCTAGGCCTAGAACTCATTTTATTTCTAATTCTTTTCCATTTGATGATTTTGTTTTGCTTACTAAAATTGTTGTTACAAATTTTTAAATAGATCAAATACATCAAGTTCAAGGTAACCAAATTTTTTAGGTAGAAACTAATGAAGCTTATAATGGGAGATCAACTAGTGGGAGAATAACCAGTAGCAGAGTGGAGCCTAGAATATTTGATTCATGGGTTTTAAAATAATAGAGAACAATATGATTTCACTGAAGATGATGATGACATAGAAGCTCAAGAAAAGCATCAGATAGATATATCACCATGGATTTTTGATAATCTAATTAATGTTGGAAATTAACCTAATAAGTTACCTTCTCTTAAGGGGTTGAATATACCAAAAAAATTTGGTGTTGTTAGAGAATTTTGAGAAGATCACTTAGGAGATTTTAGATTTATTTGTGCTACTCTTGGAATAACTAATGAAAATATTTGATTAAGATTTTTTACCCAAACATTATAAGGAAAATCTTATCACGTATGTGTTAGTCTGCTTGTTAAAGTTATTGACACTTTGAGCGATGTTGAAGAGTGGCTAGAGTTGTCCTTTGGGAAAGCTAAAGAAGATTTTAATTTAGTCAATAATCTTGTAAATATTTCCATTGATCCAGGTGAGACAATTTATCATTTCATTTCTAGGTTCATTAAGATATGTTAAAAGATCCCATCTGATCTTAGAACTTCTAAAAAATTATTTAAACATTATTTTTGCAATGCTTTACATTTAAATTATAAAATAGCTTTAGAAGATAAAGACATTATAGAAGTTATGAGTGAATTTTGATTATTTTCATGAAGAAATAAGAGCCATATGATGATAAAATCTTACAAATTTAACTGCATGTAAACATTTTGAGAGTTATTGATAATTTCTTAAGTATATATAAGAAATTTATTATCTGTATAGATGGAAATGTTGTCGGTTATGCATAACTTATATGTATGATGAAAGGGATGAAATTCGAGGTTTCTAGTTATTATTAGCATGCATACAAAAGACTCCTATCTTTTTAAATGGTGTATTTTAAGAATATTATCATATTAAAAGGGTTTTGTTGAAGGTCTCGAGTGGTCAACATGATTGAATATTGACAATAAACATTCTATTTTTATTTATAGTATGGTTTGTTGAAGAATAAAGGAATTTTTTTGGTTGGAGGCCTGATGAAGTCTATTGAAATAAAGCAAGTTTTTGGTTACTATACAAATTTGTATATGTAGTAGTTCTTCAAAATGTTGAATTAGATTGGTGTGATATATGTGTATGTTGACAAATTTGTTTGATGGCATGGGTATTTGATAGTTACAATATGATTCTTTATAAGGGTATTCCTAAACATCGATGAAAATCTTGTTCATATGATGCATGTAATTAATTTTAGTTTCATAGAAAGAGTTTATTGCATGAAAAAGAAATCAAGGACTTTATTTTTCTTTGAATATTAGGTTTTCTTTGAGATTTCACTCTTCAAGCATATTTTGGGATTCTATTATTTCAGAGTGTTTGGTTGATGATTTATTTGAATCTCAAGGTTTTAAGTTTGGTTGTTTCTATGTATGCTTGGTTTTGATATTGTATTTGAAAGGGTTTTCTGTTGGTGCTTTCTATGAACAAATATTTTGATAAGATATATTCATTTGTTCATATGATGTAGGCATCTTAGTTTAGTTTCTAGAAATCTGTATGCATAAGGACTGCTATCAGTTTTTCAATATAAATGATGTGTTGATTTTTGGTCTATATATTTGAGAATCACATTGCATGTATATTATGGAAATTAGGAAATACCAGAACTTTAAAGTTATAAAAATTGGTTTTAAGCCTTATTGTTTTTTTATGAATTATGGAGTTGATATACTATATTTGTCTTTGAATTTTTTGAAGATTTTGACTTCATAAGATGTTGGTTATTTTTTAAACTTAATTTTTAGTTTCTTAGAGGCAAATTCAACTTGTTTAGAAAGATATAATTTGGTTTTGTATAGGAAGTTTTTGATAACACAGTCAGCTATTTTGGGGGAATATATCAAAGTTATAATATATGTGTGTGTGTGTGTGTGTGTGTGTGTGTGTGTGTGTGTTTGTGTGTTCTCAAATCACATCTAATAGAATCAGTCATTGTATTGACTTTAAAAAGATATGAGGTTTATGTTAAGTTTGCATCTCAAATTTGAGGTCATGGGTCTTGATTTAAGTTTGGATATTGAAATTGTAATTCTTTGATGAGCTAGGTATTTCTTAGTTAAAATTACATGACTATATTGGGTAAATAAGTGTGTTTCTATTTCATTTGGTGTTGTCGCTTTGAAATATTTTATTATATTTTTTGGTACTGAACTAAAAATCATCTAATTGAATTAAATTTCTCTTTGAATCTTCAAACGTTATCATAATATCATAATTTCATTTCAAAATATCTCAATGAAATTCCAAATGTAAACCAAGTATCTATTAAAACATCTCTATGATATATATATATATATATATATATATATATATATATATATATATATATATATATATATATATATATATATATATATATATATATATATATATATATATATATATATATATATATATCAGAGGGATGTTTTAATAGATACTTGGTTTACATTTGGAATTTCATTGAGATATTTTGAAATGAAATTATGATATTATGATAACGTTTGAAGATTCAAAGGGAAATTTAATTCAATTAGATGATTTTCAATTCAGTTCAATTCAATTTGTTGAGACATGACAATATATGGATATTCAAATTTTCTTCTTTTTGAGTAGTTTGTTCATTTTCAGTTTTCAAATTATTATATTATAGATTATTCATAATGTCTGGGTGGGATCATCCTGAGTTAACTAGAAGTGGTGATGATAGGGGTTAGGGAAACAATTATGGTAGTGATATGAATCAACCTAATCTTAATAGGAACTTTTATAGAGGTGTTTATCATGCAAGGCATTTTGGTCCCAAGTTCAATAGGGGAATTAGGATGTTTATACATTTTGATGCCTTAGATCCTGACTTCTAGAATGTACTTAATAACTTAAATTTTAACGTAGTTAATAAAGACCATAGAGGAAATAGAGGTTTTTATGGCCATAGATTTGGAGAAAGATCCCACTCACAGATTCCGTTCTTCTCATCACTTGGAGAATAACCCACAACATATTCCCATTTAGTCTCCTTAAAGAGTACAACTAGCTATTGAACTTAATCCTACTAATCAGGCCATAGAGCTTGAAGTTGAGACTATTCATGCTAAATTTATTGTAAATATGGCCATTCCTTCAGATGAACCTTATACTTCCCGTAGAGAGCCTATTATGAAATGTAAAAGGTTAGGTTTAACAGATGCCCATAGTGAGCCTATTTTGTGATCCAAAATGTTGATTTTGGGAACCCATGGTTATTTTGATAGGAGAAAGACAAAGGATTTTTCACTTCCAACTACACAGAAGAGAATTGTAGAAAAGAGAGTTGAAATTTAGTCAGAACTTGATACACCTATGAAAGTCAGAATGCCAAAAAAAATCAAATTGGAGGTTGATGATAGCACTAGTGATTTTGGGATGAAGTTGGTCTAGTTTCTGGCTATAGAGATGGAATATAATGTGTACCTTAATACACAAGATAAGCTTGTAATTGAAGTGCTTTCAGAATTAGAGGATTATTGGATGTCCACTAGATAAACATTGTTTGCAGTTAAATGATTTTAAGGTAGAGATTTATTTTTAGTTTGATACTTAACTTTATATTTTTGATATTTTGATGATAATATTTTAGAGAAGCAACAAATTTAATCTTATATAAATATATATGCTTAAGTTGTTTTGATATGCATTATGGTTTAATATAAATAGAATTTATTGATCTTTCACTTGTCAATTTTATGGTTAAAATATGTATTCTATTATATTATTAACCAATGAGGGTCCCCACCCATTACAATTAATACCCTAAATATATATTTAAAATAATTTGATCAATCAAGATTTTTAAGTCTTAATTAAACCTGTCCTTAATCAACGCTTGTTTATAATTAATTGACTTTTTGAAAAAAGTCAATTAGTTAGCATAAACTAATAACTAACTAAAGTTAGTTAATACTTATTTTCATCTAATTTTGAAGGTATAAAGGAGATCAAGGACTCATTTGAAGATAGAATAACAACATTTATTAAAAATTTAGACATTTTGTGAAGTTAATCATTCATCTTTCTTCTTTATATGTAACTTCATTGAGATAGTAAAACTCTTGCAAATAGACCCAATGGTACTTTATTTGATAGTTGAATAATTTCTTATGCAATACAAGTATATCCAAATTGTATTATCATTTAATACTGATTATCTAAATTTTGTTAAGATTAACATATTTTGATGATTGTTATTCATAGTCCTATGCACATATTCTAAGTATTCAACCTAAAAAATGGTGAACACTTCACTATTTTAAAACACTTCATTGATCTATTTTGATTGTAAAGTTGCCACTCAAGTTATTGTAAAGGAAGAATATTAGTTTTCTTAATAAAGTTATATCTTTTCTACTAAGATGACTCTCCTTTGAGACTCGCATGCTTTATTATAATCTATTTTGATTCTAACCTTAATATAATTTTATCTTTTAAGTTTTCTTTAATCTAGTTTTATTTCTATTTCTTAGTTTTTTTCTTAGATTGTTTTTAATTTTAGTTCTATTTTAGAGTTCATTAATTCCTTAGTTTAATCTTGTTATTTCTTTCAGGTAGATAGTAGTAGACATTACTTTTTAATCGGTTCTTTCTTTTAGTTCTATTTTAGAGTTTAAGTTCTTTAGTGTTATGTTTTAATCTTAATTAGTTTCTAGATCTGTTTGAGTTTTTGATTAAATAGTCTTTCTTGTTTAATTTAGACTTATCATTTAATAGTTGTTTCATAGTTTATTAGATTAAATTCTATTTTGTTTAGTATTAAATTATTTATTTAATATTTTTAATCTTTAGTTTTATCTTATTTATTGTTTTGTCTTTTGATTAAATTAAGTACTCTAGTTTAGATTTAGTTGCTTTAAAATTGTTTATTGTCTTTTTCTTATTTTAGTTGTTTGTTTATTGTTGTGTCTCTATTTTATTTATTATGTGCTTGAATATCTTATCTTTTATCTTTTCTTATATTTGTTTCTGTATGTTTTGGGTTGTCTTTGAAGTTAACTTGGAGAATATTTGGTAAGAAGCAAGATATTATTAGAATATACAAGTATTTATTAAATCAGATTTCTATTCTTCAAGAGATTATATAATTCATAGGTTTTATCTATCAGATAGATTAGATTACATATTATTATCTTAATTAATTCATAATTTGATAAAGTAGATTTTTTATTGTTATAATAGAACATGTTGTATTTAGTAACTTATTGATTAGTTCCCAAAACTTATAAAAAACTCTCACATCTTTAGGATCGTTGTTGAACCTTTAGAAACCCATGATTACACTATATGATTCCACCTTGAGCTTTATGATAGGTGAAATGGTTGATTCATTGACAATACAATTTTCATCATCAATAGGTGGTGATGTTAGTTTTCACCTATGAGCCCATGGAAATAGAAATCTTACACGGTGGTTTGTATCTGGCATCTAAGGATAAGTGGATTTGAGGCTAGAAGAGGTGATATTTCTCATAACTAGGAATAATTGGATGAAAATAATGTTTTCGTAGATGGTAATACCCACCCTTGACATGGTGGTGATGTTAGTTTTCACCCATGAGCCCCCATAGATAGATATCTTGCATTATGGCTTGCATCTAGCGACAAGTGGCCTTGAGGCTAAAATGGGTGATTCATCTCCTATTAGGGCATACTAAAATACCAAAAATGTCATCCTAGAGGTTAATACATGCTATTGACATGGTGATGATGTCATTTTTTACCCACAATCCCTCAAAGATAGATATCTCACACCATGGATTGTATCTTGTCAATGTTGTTCGTGAATAGTATTATTGTAAAAAAGGGTATCCACATGGATTCAGAGGCTGTGGATATGGAAAACATGTAAAATACACATCCCAAGTTGTTTTAAGTGATATATTTATAAATAGAGGTCCCAAAATTAGAGATATATATTGGATGCAAATAACTTATCTCTTAACTACATGAAAGTTTCATTTTAGGATTGATCATTGAATCCTCTTCCATAAGTTCCTCAATAATTTTTAATACAATAATTTGGGGCATAAGTATAGGAATTTAATATGAATGTGATGGTTCTTTTGGTTCATCTATATGACTTATGATTTCCATTTTAGAGTTGTCTAAAGTTTGCCTAAAAAACACCAATTTTACCTTGTAGGGACAAGTGGCCTTGAGGCTAGAATGGGTACTCCATCTCCTAATAAATCATACTTGAATGAAAAAATGGGTTATTAGAGGTTAATCACCACAACTAACATAGTGGTGATGTCATTTTTCACCCAAGAGCTCCCAGAGATAGAGATATTATATTGTGGCTTGCATCTTGCATCTAGGGACAAGTAGCCTTGAGGACAGAATAGGTGTTCTGTCTCCTAACCGGGCATACTAAGATGCCAATAATGTGGTCATATAGGTTAATACCCACCCAAAATGTGGTGGAGATGACAATTTTCACCCATCAACCCCCATAGATAGAGATATTTCACTGTGGCTTGTATATTACATCTAGGGACAAGTGGCCTTGAGGCTAGAACAAATGATTCATCTCCTAACCAGGCATAATCAAATGCATATAATGTTGTACTATATGTTAAACCCCACACTTAACATGGTGTAAATTTAAATTTTCACCCATGAGTCCCTAGAGATAAAAATCTCACACCGTGGCTTGGAATTTGACAACATTTCTTGTCAATGTTGCTTGAGGCTAGAATTATTGAAAAAGGGTATCCACATGGATTAAAATGCCATGGATGTGTAAATTAATGTAAATTTCACATCCTAAGGTGTTGTAAGTGGTGTATTTCAAATCATATGTCATATAAGTGAAAATTTCTATTGGAGGCAAATAACATATCTCTTAACTACATGAAAGTTACATTTTAGGACTAATCACTAAATCCCCTACCATAAGTCCCTTGATGATTTTCAATATGATAACCTCAGGGTAAAAGTAGATTAATCAAACATGAATGTGAATTTTTTTTCATGGATATGACTTATACTTCTTATTTTATGGCTATCAAAAGTTTGCCTTAAAAACACTAGTTTTGCCTCATAGGGACAAGTGGCCTTGAGGCTAGAACAAGTTCTCAATATCCTAACCATGCATACTCAGATGCTAGGAATGGTTTATTAGAGTTTAATAACCACCCCTAACATGATTTAAATGTTATTTTTCACTAACAAGTCCTCAGAGATAGATATCTTGCACTATGGCTTGTATCTTGCATTTAGGGACAAGTGGCCTTGAGGCTGGAATGTGTGCTCCATTTATTAATCAAGCATAGTCAGATGTCAAGAATGTGGTCCAATATGGAAATTACCACCCTAAATGTGGTGTAAATGTTAATTTTCACCCATGAGTCCTTAGACATAGATATCTTACATTGTGGCTTGCATCTTACATCTAGGGACAAGTGGACTTAAGTCTGAAATGGGTGCTTCATCTCCTAATTAGGTATAATAAAATGCCAAAAATATGGTCTTAGAGGTTAATCCACACCCCTAATGTGGTGTTGATGTAATTTTTCACCCACGATCCCCTAAAGATAGATATCTCACGTTGTGGCTTGCATCTTGAAAACATTTCTTGTCAATGTTACTTGAGGCCAGAATTATTACAAAAAAGGGTATCCACATGGATTAAAAGGCCATGGATATGGGAATGCATGTAAATTTCACATCTTAAGGTGTTGGAAGTTACGTATTTTTAAGTAGAGGTACTGGAAGTGGAAATGTATATTAAAGGAAAATAACCCTTCTCTTAACTACAAGAATGTTGAATTTTAGGACTGATCACTAAATTCTCCACCAAGAGTTACTCAATGATTTGAAATATGAGAGATTTAGGATACAAGTATAAGAATTAAACACACATGTGATGGTTTTTTTTGTTTATGGATACAACTTATGATTTTAATTTTATAGCTGTCCAAAAATTTTATAAAAATACTAGTTTTGACTTCTAGGGTCAAGTGGCCTTGAGGCCAGAATGGGTACTCTGTCTCATAACCAATCATATTAAAATTCTAATAATGTAGTCTTATAGGTTAATCACCACCCCCAACATGGTGGATATGTCAATTTTCACCCATAATCCCCTAGAGATAGAGATATTGCACTATGGCTTGCATCTTACATCTAGGGACAAGTGGCCTTAAGGCTATAATGTATACTCCATATCTTTATCAAGTGTCATAAAATTCTAGGAATGTGGTATTATAGGGTAATACACACCCCTAACATGGTGGTTATGCCAATTTTCACCCACAATCCCCTAGATATAGAGATCCTATATTGTGGCTTACATCACGCATCTAGGGACAAGTGGCTTTGAGGCCAAAATGAGAGTTTATTCTCCTAACTGGGCATACTTAGATGTCAATAATGCATTCCTAGAGGTTATCACCACCATTGACATGGTGGTGATGTTAGTTTTCACCCATGATCACTCAAAGATAGAGATCTTTCACTGTGGCTTACATCTTGACAACATTTCTTGTCAATGTTGATCAAGGTCAATTTTTTTACAAAATAGGGTATCTACATGGATTCAAAGGTTATGGATATGGTAAAACATGTAAATTACACATCTTGAGGTGTTTGAATTAATGAATTTTTAAGCAGAGGTCCCAGAAGTAGAAATGTCTATTGGATGAAAATAACTTGTCTTAACTACATAAAAGTTGCATTTTAGGACTGATCATCAAATCCTCTGCCATGAGTTCCTCCTTTGTAATCCTATATCTATAGGGTGAAATTAGAGGACTTCAACATGCATGTTATATTTATTTTATTTTGTGGATATTACTTATGGATTCTATTTTATGGATATCCAAAGTTTGCCTAAAAAACAATAGTTTTGCCTTGTAGGGACAAGTGGTCTTGAAGATAGAATGGGTGTTATATCTCCTAATCAGGCATAATCAGATGCCAAAAATGTAGTCCTAAAGGTTAATTTCCACCCTTGATGTGGTGGCAGTGTCATTTTTCACCCATGTTCCTCAAAGATAGAGATCTTGCACTATGGCTTGCATCTTGCTTCTAGGGAAATGTCATCTTTAGGTCAAAATAGGTGCTCCATATCCTAATAGATTATATTCAAATTCCAATAATGTTGTAATAAGAGTTAATCAACATCCTCAATGTGGTGTCAATGTCAGGTTTCAACCACAAGGCCTTGGAGGTAAGAAACAATTTTTTATTGACAATCTACCATGGTAACATGGTTTTTTGTATGAGGAAACTTGCTTTTCTTGCAACCAAAAGGGGTATATTCATTAGATTTATTCTATTCATATTTTCCTTGCCTAAGTAAAGAGCAATAAATTAATTTTAAATAGAATTTTGACTTGTTTCAAGGTCTATGTAGTTTAAACTTTCAAGCAACCCTATTTTGTGTATTCACAATCATTTACAGATTTACAGGAACTTAGAAGAATATTATTTTGTTAAAGAAGTAATAGTCTAAAAGTATAAGTATAATAGTATATAAGTATAAGTATAATAGTCTATAATTATAATTATAAGAATTGGTCTTTAAATTTATCATATAATGATAATTATAATAGTTCATTCATCCCTGTTGATAGACTTCACATGTAGTGAAAACCACCTTTCCATTGAAGCATGTGTAAAAACAATTTGTGCCCCTCCTCATTACACTTTATAGACCAAAGGTATTTTATTCAATCCATTCATTTATTTTATCTCCCAAAATAATTTCATGTTGGAAATATTCCCCTCTATCAATGATAAAAAATTCTACCTACTTTTATCCTTGGTGCAACCTCAAGAGCTTCATGCACATCCAAATATGTATTTGATGCATGACTTTTCTTAAATAGGTCCAAGAGTTATTAAAAAAACCACATAATGGATAGCCTTATCAAAAATAGATATTATACTAGAAACATATTATTTACAAATAGATATCCCATTGCCTTTTCAATTCTACTTAATGCAAAAACATATATAAAAATGGAAAAATTTAGAAATTTCTAGAGCAAAGCTCAAAACACATACTTATAAGATATGCTATATATAATGGATTTTACATAATTAAAATCACATAAAATTTTGTATTGTAGTACATATATTTAACAACAAACCAAACCAAACCATAACACAAAATAGTTGTATCTACTTCAAAAAATATATTCTATGATCACTGCAAGGTAGATTTTTAATGCTCAACAAAAGTTTAAGGCATATAATGATGTGAACATGTAATAGAATATGTAATAAATTAAAACAAAATCCAAAACCTGAAATCGATGACAATAATTATAAAGTGAAATGTTGAACAATATATAATGTATATAAAATCCATATAAAGGTGTACAAAATGTCAACATAAGTTATACAATATCCTGGGTATTTTGTATAGGCATACAATGCCAAAAATAATACATCAAGCCATATAGGCATACGATAAAATGTCATAAGACATTATCCTAATCTTAAAAATACATCGCTCTCTTTTCCTTTCTTGTAAAAGCCTCTCCCTTCGATGCCTTGCTTGAAATTAGAGGTGTTAGATCTCGCCCAATATGAGTCATCCTCCACTCAAAACTCGCCTGTAGCTCCAATTGTTCATATGCAAATATTATCATCAAATTTACATGTACTAGATCAAGTTTTTTAAAAAATTAACAAGTTAAATTTTTAAAATGATATAAAAATAATTGCACTTACTACAAGTTGGCAATCATGCTCAATTTTGGACTGGCACTCAAGAGGGTCAATGATCAGTTCACACTGGTGAATGGAAGTGTGAAATGGATCACCAATAAGAGATAGTGATCTTCTTGTGATAATGAAAGGGATGGATCCCTAAATAAATATATATATATATATATATATATATATATATATATATATATATATATATATATATATATATATCATCAACATTTAAACCAATTAACTAAATCATTAAAATATAATAGAAAATTTTACAAATTAAATTATCAACTATACCACATCATGCCTGGTAATCAATTCAATAGGACCATAAGACATCATCAAAGGAAGTTGCATAGAAAATTATTTTGTGCATCATCTATTTACATAAGTACAAAGGATAACTACCAAATACACATCCATATTTACACTTAAATATTACAATAACTCTCATGTACCTTGATGAGTTGGTATGTAGATGAAATCATAGTAACAACACCTATATTTGATCCCTCCTGAATAGATGGTGAAGTGTCTAGTGTGGTCATCAAATGAACAAAAAAAATATCATTGTTAGTTACTTCAACATATATATACAAAACCATACATGTAAAATGAACCATAACATTAATTAATTCTTAAAAATCACCTCTGTATAGGTATACATAGGCATAATAGTAGCAACATGGATGCTCATATGGTATCCAAAATCCTAATGCAACATAATACAATTCATATGCATTATCAAGATTTTTACATGAAAACTAATTATTACCTTTTAAATTGTACAAATGTTTGAAATTTAACAAGTGTGACAATTTTTTGAAACAAGTAAAATATTAAAACTACCTAGGAAGCTGCAGCCAAAGTGTCCAGATCAAATGTAGATGGCTAAAGCATAGTGAGGTAAATGTCATTTAGGCTCATGAAAATACCAACATGATTGAACTTCATGATATCCTCCTACTCCTTAGGTCTAGTTCATATAACACCACATGATCTACAATAGTGAGCTCATTGAGTAGCAGTGTTAGAAGAAGCCTCACCATATCCACCCTCACCATTAGGATTATGATAAATATGGCTCATATGGTGAACAAGGGTGTCAATAATCACTTTTATCATATGGACAGTATCAATCTCTATAGTCTCCTTGACTACAAAGGGTAGGTTCTTGGGAAGATGTGGTTTGTCAATAAGCACTCTTGCAGGCTAATTAGGTATATGACATGCACCTAGCCTATCCTTGTCAGAGCCCTTTCCTTTGCTAAATAACTTTGAGAATCAAAATAGTTTGGAATTTCATTCAACACAAACTCATAATATAATTTTCTCAAAAAATACATCAAGACCTCATTATTGTTGCAAGGTGGGTGATCAAAGACCATCCACCATTGGTCCCAAAAATTCATTTTAATCAAATGGTGAGTGCACAAATGGATTGGAATTCATTTGGTCATCACATATAGTGGTACATCAATTTTTTCCATCAATGAATAAGGCACAAATTTGGGCTTTCATTATATTTTTATCTTTCATAATGGTTGCAGATAATTTGTTGGAATAATATGCCATACATCTATTTATATAGTAATCCCACTTTTCAATTTGACCTGTTAACAACTGAACTTCACCTAATAATGTTTGTATTATGTTTACTAAAAAAATTTGGTGGGCTTTGTTTGCATGTAGATCCCTCAATGTCATAATCAAATTCTTAAGTTTGGTCTTATTTTCAATGATATGGGTTGATAAATCCTCTTGACTAACTTGGGGGGACTTGAGGAATTACAGGAGGGTTTTGTGGGTGATGAGGGATAAGAGGGTTTTGTGGGTGAGTAGTTATATGAGGGTTTTGTGGGTGAGGAGGGTTTTATAGGTGAGGAGGGATAGGAGTGTTAGGTTGTTGTTTAGTCCAATTGGCCTCTACATGTGCTGAAAAATTAAAAAAAATATGATTTCAATAAAAATGAAATGAAATTAACTAATTTTGTTTGTAAATACAATAAAACATGTTTTCATAACTCTCTTTTATCATGTCATTGTTAAATTTTGGTTATTGGGGTGCTTGTTACTTGCCCTAGTTGCGTGTATTTTTTCTTCTCCTCTTTTGCTTATAGTTTTCATTGATGCCAAATAAATGGCATCAATGATTTTTTATTTTGTTTTAAAATGATAGAACCGTGTATGTTATTTTGTCATTTTAAAATTTTATATGTGATCACACTACGTACATGGTTTGTATGTGTAAAATTGCATACATGGTTTTGGCTCAGTAATTGCCAAGCCTATGACATATAATTATGTACATGGGGTTTAATAACCACGTATATGGTTCTATTTTTTTTCAAAAAATATCCACTTTTTGGCCCCCATCTCTGTGTACTTACCCATGATCATTGACTCCATCTAATATTATAATCACATATACTATATTGTTATTATATGATAGAAAATTATAAAATTTAATCTTACCACCAATTGTATAAGATAATATATTATACAAAATGGATCTTATTCAAATTATTGGTTTTTATTTTTTCTAAACACATTTTCAATCCATCTTCCTACCAGATCTCAACTATTTTTTTTATGGTTTAATTTATCCAATATTAAAAGCTAATACATTAATAACTCCACCTTCAAATATATGGAATCATTTTCAATGGGTATTAGCAATGTAAATCCAATCATCACCATAATGTTTTCTATTGCCAAGGGTGGATGAGGATGTCATGAAAGTATATTTGATTGTGGTATGGATCCACGGTTGATGTGTGAATCGAATTGGTGTTGCAATGATACTGATGTGGGGACAAGAAATCGAGGTCCTAGAGTCTATCTTTTAGATTTTGTCATCCATGTTGCCAATATATTGACCCATGGAGTAAGTACATCAGGGTTAAGAACATATATAAACACCATAATTGAACACCTAGAAGAAAACATAATACCATATAGAATATGCAAGAGGTAAAATATTTAAAAGGGTGTTGGCTAGTGATAGTGAGGGGAATGCCAAGGTTATTTAGGAGATAGACTCAAATAATCCTATATATATATATATATATATATATATATATATATATATATATATATATGACATGTGACATCTTTCAATGTAATTTGTGGCTTGTATTGAACTATTTCAATTACCCAATAAATGATCAATATTATATTTATTAATATATTAATATTATATAGAATATAAATTAATATAATATACTTAACTATAATTTATATATAAAAATTAACATAGAATATATTATATAGTATAATATTATAGACTATATAATAGAGCTTAATAATAATATTATTATATATGTGTGTATTATATTAAGGTTTTGTATAATAGATGTGGGATACACATTTAGTCTAAGAATTATGATACTTATTTGATCCAAGAATATGAAAGCAAGTTTTTGTTCATTTTTGAGTGATTAAAAAATTTCAGTGAGAAGTATAAAACTATCAGAAGTATATAAGATTTTTATTTGACTCTTATTTGCTAATGTTTAGGTTAAAATTATCAATGTACCTTTCATTCCACCTATCTACTACATGTAAAATGTGGTATCCATTGTTATTATCCCCGAAGGGATATCTATAGCATTCACTTAGCGTTAAATAGTTATTAACCCTTGCTTTCTTGACTGATCAAAGCACTCTATTTTATATGCTTGGTAGTATATGTAACTTTTGAAATGGTAAGGTGCAAAGGTTTAATTTTGAGAATAAAATAGTATTATTTACCATTGATTGAATGAATTTTTTTTTTAATGTTATTTACGATCTCATGTGATTCGAAGCAAACTTTAACGAAGTGATTTACATTCTAATTATTTTCTATATAATGCAACATTTTTTTATATTGAAAAATGTACTGATTGATAGGTTGATTTTGCATAATGATAGGGGTCATTTTAATGTTGTAATGTGGGATAGGTGGCTCACTTATCCCCAACCATTTGACACTTACCTCCAATCATTTACCACATGCCCCCATGAGTCATTGAATGCAACTACCTTCTAGATGCCATTTGGATTTTTTACTCTGTGTTTGCCTATGGTGTGTACTCAATTGGCAGATTGTTTTCCATTGCATGGGATAGAAAATGCACCTACTGGTAGTTTTTTAATGTAGGTTACTCATTCTTGATTTCCATTAAAACATGAATTTCAAATATAAACATTTATTTTGTTTTATTTTGGTCATTTCCTCCTTTCTAGTGATTCAAAATTAAACATCATTCTAGTAATTGAAGATGCTAAATAGATCTAGTGATTGACTTACTTATTTTTTACTATAGTGTGTTTATATCATGACTGTAAAGAGGGACGCTTTTTTGACATATGTCACTCTTGCTCTTATTTTCATAGGGGTTATCATTACTATAGCTAAAATATCAATGAACACATCGTTCGAGCCATAGGTATTACTATTACATCTACAATCTATAATCTAGAGTCAAACCCATACAATTGAAAAAAACAACCCAAATCAAGCTCAATAATATCTATGCATAGAATAAGTTTTATGTTATTTATGCATGAAATTTTTTTGGAAACTCATAGTTATTTACATAAAATTTTAATAGGTATTTCTTGCTTTTTGTAGGTGATTAATATCATGTTTATTACTATAATTTTCTCTCCATATTTTTCTACAATGTTTCATAACCCTTTTTTTAGTTTCAAATCATTATTTGTTTGTATCAACCCCACATTAAACATTTGGTTGGTGTCTATTTTCATTTGGTAGTATGTGTGGCATCTAAAAAAATTGAAGTACCATATTAATCTCTCATAAAACAATATCTACATTGCCATAATCGATTCAGAAGACAATATTTCGTGGAGTTGCATGCAAATCCACATACATCACTATTTTGAAATTATTGTGATAAACTTAAATGGGGAATTTAAAAAAATAAAAAAAATAGGCAATCAGACTTGGGAGGATTGTATGCAGGTAATGCATTGGTTATAAATGGGTTGTCTAAGATGGGATAAGAGTATGTAAATATAGGTTCCATTGCCTACTCTTAACACCCAAACTATATTTTTTTGTAAAGAAGATCCATGCCCTAAAATTTGTTTTTTTCTTATTTTTTATGGTTATACTAGATGATTTTTGTGTAGATCTCAAATGTGACAGTACCATATGTACTATACGACACTCATTTCGTGGTCCACACACATTAATTATTAAATAATTGACATGATTTTGAGTAGTTTATTATTAAAATTTTCAAATGAATAGGGGAGATTATTGTAAGTCATTCAAAATTCCCATTTGGCATCCAAGATCTATCTGATTAGTTCACAACAAAGGACTAAAAGCATGGATATATTCAGATGCAGGGTATGTGTGGCATTGTCTCTGTCCATTTCATCTCATTACGTAGGTATACAAATATTTCACTTTCCAAATGAACATATTTAAATTGATGTTGGAAATCAGTTTTATTAATCTATTTTGTTAATTGTAGGGCATGGATTATCTAAAATATGATAACTGTTACTACAATGGCTCAAAACTTGAAGACCAATAGGATTTTGTTACAAGATATGATTTTTTCCAATCCTTTTTTCAAGGTATTCTATATTGAATTTTTTTATTATAGATCTATAGAGATGTGGGATGCACTTTTGAAGATTGGGAGACTATTATTTTATTCTTTGTGTAAATAGTAGGCCATCACCAACACCATGTCAAAAGTGGAGATGTTAATGCAATCTGATTTCTTCAAACTTCATTTACAAAGCATTTGTGATTATAATTTCAGGGCAGTGGATGCTCGTGCTACTTGACAAATGGAAAAGATATTTGCTTCATCCACCAAACAATTACAAATATTTACATTTAAAATGATTTTAGCACTGACTTTCCAAGTGTTTTATAGCATAATATCCTATGCTGATGGAATGGTAAGGAGTTTTCATTCTTGATTCATAATACCATTTTATTGAAACAAGAATCTGAGTGATTGACATCATTATTAATGTTGATGTTGTGGCAAACCTTGATATGCTAGAAGTAGGAAACAATCACATGAACATGGAATAATATGGTTAACATTTTAGCATCTTGACCCTCATGAAGGTGAGATTCCCTTTTCACTTGGGGTAAAATATTTTATGAAAAATAGATAACATTTAGATCCTGATCTAGATCTTGTTTCATGATGCTCTAGAACAACTTTGACATGTAAGTAATTTTTATTTCTTTTAGGTTTTCTCTATTTTTCTTTTTTTCTATCTTTGTTTGGTTTGATTGGAATTGTATTGATGTTTTATATAAGTATGGTGTTTTCAAAGGATTTTAGGTGATGCAAAAGTAAGGTCAAAACAACATGAACCTAATTTTGATAAGGGCAAGGTGTTTGGCATTGCGTTTATCACCATCTCTTGCAAAGTGTGAAATCTTAAAATATATTACAAGAAATATCATATTAAGTTGTTAACCTTTTTATTATCCTTCCCACAGGGACTTGGTGATTTGAACCCTTATTTCTACTACTCAACATGGTAAGAAATAAAATACTCCTCAAAAAAAGTATAATAGGTTTTTTTAGGACTACATTTCATGAATTACGCAAACTATAAGTTTGATCGATACATGACTACTTCAATATTACTAGGGATCTGGTAAGTAATAAAATCTAATTTTGCTATAAAAATATACAAGAAATAATTTATGTGGAAAATTTGTTATAAATAAAAACATGATTTAAGTTCTAAATGAAATTGAGACAATGAAAATTATGTTGGGTAATAAGGGGATCATACAACTTGAGCATGTTTAAGGACTCAGAGCATGATAACATAATTATGGAGCTTTGTAGTGGATTAGATATATTTAACATGGTTTCTCAAAGAGGTCCTTTTGCTAAATTTGAAGCTGAAAAGATCTTCAAATAAATTACTAAAAGCATTTATTGTTTCCATGCCAAAGGGATAGTGCATATAGATGTGAAACTAGAGAACATATATTTAACTAGTGTGCCCACAATTGTCAATATTGGAGACTTCAAATTTGATACACCCATGGAAAAAGGTGGATACTGCTATTATGTTAAGCAACCCCATTTTTTTTGGGATCTATCAAAATTTAATGGTTTGTCATAATGATTGTTCATAGATTCAATTTCATTTTTATCCCATGTGGTTTAGAGTGTAAACTACTATTTTTATATTATTGTAAGTAAATTGGTATATAAAAAAATGAGAATAACTATGAAAGAATAAAATTAAATTTTAGGAGGCAAAGGTTATTTTAGAGAGCATGGATATTTGTAGCACATAAATAACACTTTATGCCATGCTCAATGGTCAATTTATTTTTTGGGGAGAAGACTTTTGCCTATTAAAGTACATAATTATGAAGGGACATTTAGATCCAAACAATGGCATTCATCATGGGGAAGCTATCATAGAGTGCACACACCTATCCTAATCTATGCCACATTGTTCAAATAATACTTACCTACTAGTACATGGCATTGTCTGGTAAATTTTTTTTTATGAAAACAGGGAGTATCTACATGGGGATACATGTGGTGATCGATTATTTGTAGAGAAAGGCATCTAATAGATGCTAAGATAAATTTTATATACATGAATAATATATTTATTATATAAAATATAAAATAGTATGCGATGACCTTATATAAAATAAATTTATATAGTATATATTTTATATAACAAATTAAGAAATAGTATAATAAATATTATATTTTCATACAAAATTTAATATTATATATAAGAATAAATTAATACAATTTGATGCATCTCTACCATTATGTGGTCTATTATATAAATAGAAATTGAAAGTCTTCATTATGGTAGTTGAGGCCACCACAAAGGAAACTATAACAACTGAGGTGGTGCCTAATTTGAGATACATAAAACAACCATAGTTTTCGGAAAAAGTATGCAAACATTGATGGGGATTTGAACACAGATATAGAAGATTACTCAAAATTGGTAGCACTCATGTTCTTGGTGGTAATTTTTCCTTTCTTACATTCACCAAATAAACATAAATTATAGATTGGTATGAATAAAATAGTTGTTAGTGTTATTGAGAATCAGAATGGAAAAAGCTTGGAAATATTTATATCCATATCAATTTTCATATGGAATCCTACATCGATTGACTAGAGTATATAGGAGGTGTCTATGATAAAGGAAGCCTTTCCATTTTTTATTTAATTAGTTTTAGAGTCGTTTATTTAATAATTAACATACTTTGTATGTTTTTCTAATGAGATTTAGACTCATATACGTAAATATATGGTGCATTCTTTGCATTTTTAGATGCATTGTTCAATATCTAACACATGTTTTCATTGAGATGACCCACATTTCAATCATGTATTACCCAAATGAAATAATTTAGGGGAAGTTATAGATTGCATTGATAGATGTGGCATATAACTTAATTTTTCATGTGTATCTACTTGAGCTTCTTTGAGTCTATCACTTGAAATATAATGCTCAAATCTGTATTGCAATTTTTCATGTCTGATGTAGGTGATGGTACAAAATAAGATTATATGTTCCTTCATATGACATAATAATGAGTTGTGTGGGGAGGAGATGTTTTGTTTCATGAAGAGATTGACAAATAGAAAAGTGGTGGGGAAGGGATAGGCAATACAAAACATAAAAGTGGTGAAATATTTCAAGGTGATATGGGTTGTGATGGTGAGGGGAAATGACTATTTCATGTGATATCAGACACCAAAAATCCCATATCATACACCAAACATGGATTTAGGGAAGGTATTGGATTTACATGACTTGCACACATTACAAAGGGGTATGTAGGTTGTAAGGTAGTAACATATTTGATTGGACATTTTCTATTATTTAGGGTCAATATGGACATCATGAGAATTGAATATATTATTACATGTCTCCACATCTGATGAGTTGCTCGAATATGTATTACAATGTTATTTATGTTCAGACAAGACATTCAGTTACTACAGTCTATCTTTTATCTTATGTTCATCCATGCTTTGAATATATTAACATTTAGATGAATTAAATTATACTTAACAACATATAAAAACATTAAAATCAAACCCTTGGAAGAAAGGGCAAGGAAATAAACAACATGCAAGTGGTAAAATATTTCAACGTGCAATGGGCGGTGATGGTCAATGACTATGAGAGTGTATTTCAAGTGATATAATATTCAAGGGGGGCCATGTTATATACTAAACCAAGATTTAGAGTAATGGTTGGATCTACTTGACCTACATCACCTATTGAAAATGGGTCTAGATCTTGTAGTGTGGACGAAGATGTCATGAGAGCTGATTTGGTTGAAACAGGACTCCACATATGATGTGTAGCTCAAATAAATGATGCAATGTCATTATTGTGGGGATAAGACTTGGATTTCTTAGAGTATATTTTTTTTCTTCCATTAATCCATGTTGCCAATATATTGAGACCTTTAAAAATATATTACATCCCTTCTAGTGTTCCTTGCACCACTAGGGCAACTACTAGTAAATACTACTCAGGGATTTTTATCATCATTGACTAATTAAAAATCAAAAGTTTAGCCCTAGTTTTGATTTGTATGCTCCATGTCTTAGGAATCTAGGTAGACTTTTTGGGGCACATAGGAGAGCCCATGAGAGGGGTGACCTAAAATGGACCTGCCTTAATTTTTCACACTTTTCTATATGGAAGAAATATTAGGTATTGAAATGCTAATTTTGACAACTTCTAAATCCTTTTCCAAAGAAAGACCTTTTGGTATTAAACAAACTTTTTAAGGACCTTGGGAACCTTGGAGCCAGGGTAATTCTTAGAGGACCTCTCCTTATTTGCATCATTGCTACACATTAGATCAAGGACTAATGCTTGTAACAATAATTTTAATAAAAAAAATCCTATTTATGTTTGAGATCTAGGAGGCCGATGTTGGTTGTTGAAGGTTTTTAGGACCTGAATCGACTCTATTAGGATAAATTAAAACCTAAATCTATCCCCAAATCGCTTACAAAAGAAACTATGAAATGAATTAATAAAACATTCATAAAATAAACATAAACATACACATATCAAGAGACACTATATTAACGTGGTTCGCTCAAGATGGGTTACATCTACCAAAATTGTCCAGTATATTATTTCCAAAAATACAAGGGAGAAATAAAATCTTGTAACAAACCCTATTACACCTCTCTACATTTTTCATCTCCTCTTTGTGTACAATATTTCATTGATACATCACAATAATCCATCTCAACCATATATCAATACAATTTTAGGGTAAAAACACCTCAACATAACCTCTACCCTCAGATTTGAAAACCTTTATTCAATGACCCAGATTGACTACAAAATTACAATTTAATAGGGTAATTTTAATATAAAAAAAATTTGGGGTGTGCGCCCCCCAGACCCTCCGTTGGGGGGGTCATCCTCCCTAGACCCCGCAAGAGGGTTTCCCCCTCGTCGTCTGCCCCCCGCCCCCCTCCCCCGCTTGCAACCTCCCGCATCATGAGGGATTCAAAGAATGGGATCCAAACCCGATTGAAATAACATCAGAATTTTAACCTCTGGTCTTGGAAGACAATCAGGGTCCACACCTAACAGACTCTATACCTTTTGAATGGGAAAGTTTAAGTAAAGTTATTAGAGGACCCCCTACTTCCCCGAACATTATGCAAATTAATATATCGGCCCCATCTTTACCGACCTAGATGTAACCAATTATGGTCACCAGAGAAGGGTTTGCCTTTATAGCCTTTAACATTGTGTGAGATGCCAAAGTATCATGGAGGGCTTCTAGACTAATTAGAGAAAGTGGGGTTGACATAGTTGTGTAGAAACTATACAACTAATTATGCATCACAATTTATATAATTTATGCATATGAGTTTTTTCAACACATTATGTGTCTCGTCCCACGAAAATGGCTAGTCTATAGCTAATGTGGTTATGTAGAATATATATTACAATTTCTTTTAAAAAAATTACCCATTTTTATATAAATTTCATCATATTAAATTTTGAACATGATACTTTCATCATCAAATCAAAATAATCGTCTTCAAACATTACAATATTTAAAATACATTTATAAATCTTATATATCATCTCTTTAAAATTTTAATTTAAAATTAATTTATTATATTATTTGTATATATTATCCATCCCAAATAAATATTTATGAATATATATGTTACAATATTACATTAAATCATAATACATATCTATATGATTAATTGGTTGTTCATAAACAATAAGAAAATACTATTAATAAAATTTAAAAGGAGGTGAGTAACTATCTCACATATTCGTTAAAGCTTATATATGTTGCACCGCACATGTAAATATATAAACTAATGTGTTGACCCCAAATCCCATGTGAATATTAAGATTCATTCTCAGATTCACAACAAAATAATATCTCTGTTAGTTGTTTGGAGTTGCAACAAAACTAAGATTAGCACTACCTTATATATGAGGTTATAACAAAGATAATGATGATATGGTTTTCACATTCTAAATCATTAATTTGGTAATTGTTTAACATTGGAACTCATTGATATATTAACATAATTAAAAAGAATAAAATATATAAATAGTTATAATAAAAAAGTGGTCAATTAATATTTACGATTATTTATATATTAATTTAAAATTTAAAAATTATCAATAATAATAAAATGGTCAATTTATAGTCACGATACAATTTCTATAACAATTATTGGTGATAATACACAACATAATAAAAAAAGTAATCAATTAGTATTCAGGATACAATCTCTATACCAATTAAAAAACCATTCGAAATTAAAAACTACCGACAATACACAACCAGCCAGAGACTACATCAAAACACTGGTGAAATCTTTGCACCTGGTAATTAGGTTTTCTTTCAGCAATTCCAACCATCTTTTAACATGGTAAACCAAAAACAAAAATTTTCTCTATATGAAAGGTATCATGATTAGAGCTTGTTTGGTATTTAGTTTTTAAGTATAAACAGGTCACTGTTAAAGAAAATTATAATAGAGGAGAGAATATTTTCTGAAATCAAGCCAAATTTTAAGATGTTACAACATAATGTAGAAGCACATTGCATAAACCAAAAGTAATGAGGAGGATAAATTTTAATTATGAGGATAAATTTTAAAGATGAAAAACAAAAAGTGAAGAAATTTTATAAAAAGTAATGGACATTGATATAATTTTACCAGCGAACATAAGAACTAATGAAAAATTACAATTACATTTGTAAAATATATTGAACTTTCAATACTTATAAAGATCATATAGTTATAAAGATCATCTGTTCCATGTCCCTCCCCTTAAAAAAAAATTAACACTATGAAAACAGATTCAATACCCACATTCCACAAAGAAATGGTCTGCATGCTATTGAATCCCCAGTCTGGACAAAGCCCATCATTACTTGCCAAAGCTGATGGTATATGACCATTCCAGATGCAACAAAATGCTGCTACTCACCCTCCCAAACAAATGCTCTACATACTATTGAATTCCCAGTCTGGACATAGCCCATCATTACTTGTCAAAGCTGATAGTATATGACCGTTCTAGCTGCAACGAAATGCTGCTACCCACACTCCACAAACAAATGCTCTACACACTATTGAATCCTCAGTCTGAACAAAGTCCATCATTACTTGCCAAAGCTGATGGTATATGGCCGTTCTAGCCGCAACGAAATGCTGCTGAACTTTTTCAAGATGTAAGCAACAATAATAATCAACAGAATGATGACCACTGCAACCACAACGATAATAATAACTATTTGGCTAAAATGGGTTCCAGAATCAGAGGAATGGTCAAAATTATAGTAATTGTATGGATTCAAAAGAAGAGGTGGAGGTGGTGGTGGTGAAATCCTTGGCAGGCGAGGATCATTGATACCAGGTGGAGGTAGTGTAAATTGTACTACACCTGGTGGAGGAGGAGGAGGAGGAAGAGGAAGAGGATGGGGAGGATTGTTCTGTTGGCCATTACAACCATGATGGCCTGCAAAACCCAATGTGGCTGTCACCACCACTAACCACATGATATGATTCATTGTAACCGATTTGAAAGAGTAATGTTAGCTGCAATGGTGTGAGTGATAGACAATATTTAAACAATCTAAAAGGCTATCATACCAGTATTAATACACCTAAATCTGAATTAGAAATAGTAGTACTGAAATAGGTGACTTTCCATGAAATCTTTTAAAAAATCATCTTATCCTGCTGCCCTTTCTTCTCCTCCTCCTCTTCTCCTACATCATGAATGATGTACAGCTACACAACAACCTATATAAGGACACATTCAAGCACCAATTATTGGTAATATTAATATTAATATTTATTTATATAGTTTGGAAATGTAAGCCACGAAGAGTGGCATCAAATTTTGTTTTTAGATTTTATTGACTACCCTTTGATTCCCATCCTAGGGCAGGCACTGTCTTTCACGTTGGATCTACACCGTTGATAAGTCAATTCTAATGAATGTGCAAGTTTGTTTGCATGGTGCCTTGTCTGAGAACCAGACAAGATTTTCCACATGTCGATTTCTGATAGTTTTTTAATTAAAAAAAAAAATGTTTAAACATTTCAGAAAGGTCACATCCTTACCTAATTTAGTTGATGCCTAATAGGGGACAATTTGACCTTCTCGAATGACTCATTATACCAATTTATTATAAATAATTTTAAGAGCTCAAAGATGTTGTGAATCTTAACAGTCCGAAGTTTTTGCTGGAATTCTTTTATAAATATTAAAAATGTTCAATGCACACCAACTCTTCATGTGGATAAAACACAAGTTGGATGCTCGTTCTATGCATTATGCTATTTTAAAGGTTTTCTTAAATATTAATAAATAATCATTGATACAAAAGCATATTTGCACAATACATAACTTTTGGTTCGAGATTATGTAAGTACACTAGTCGCGACAAATTTCTATGTAAACAAATAATTATCTAAAGGTTGAAAAATATTTTTTAATTTTATTTTCATTTTTTTTTAGAATTTTGTACATTTATTTTTATTATAATTGAGTTTGAATTTATGGTAGAAAGTTATTCATGAGTTTTATTTAGACATGTAGATAATAATGAACAATTCGTGACTCTATACAAATTTACATGTAAAAATTATTTAAAATACCATGTTGCAAAAATTGCTATAAATAAAAAGTTCGATTATTTCATGGATTTGGCACCTCTACTTCTTTATCAAAACAAAGAACTATATATTATTTTATAAGAATAATGAAGAATTAAAACGCTTATTTGTTGCTCAATATTGTTCTCTTTAAATTTATTACTTATTTTTTATAATTATTCCAGTGTTAACTCCATCATATGGTATTAATTCAAGGTTCAACTCTAAAAAGAAAGAATTGAAAACAAGATTGTGTAGCATTTACTTTTTGTTTAAAATTTCGTTTTGGATAAATTTTATTTTTGAAGAATAGATTTTTGAGAAGAAATATGGCAATAAGAGGACGTTATGCTCAATTTAAAAAATAAACTTAATATTTTTTAAAAAAGAGTGGAAAAGATTACTTGAATTATTACAGCCCATAGGGCAAGGCAAAAAGAACATGAAAATGACGTAAAAAGAGAGTAGGAAGCATAGATTTAGCAGGAGAAAGAAGAACAAGAAGAGCTACATTCATTTGAAGAATGACTATTTAGGGTTCTAGAAGGAAAGAAAGAAGGAATACAAGTTAAAGTTTCATAGTAGGAAGGTAGTTTAAACCCAGAGGAGTTGATAGATTGGTTGAATAGGTAGGAGCCATTTTTTGAGTGGAAGAATATAACAAAGTAGAAGAAGGTAAATTTGCATTTACCAAATTGAATGATCATGTCATAATATGGTAGGATCATTTATATAAAGAAAGATAAAGAAGGCATAAGCATAAGATCAAGACCTAAAATAAAATAGAAAATAAGTTGAGATAAAAATTATTCCTTATGGACTATTTAAAATCCCTTTACCAAAGATTTTAGAACCTAAGACAAAAGGATTACAGTGTACAAAATTACACAGATAATGTTTTACAAGCTATCTATTCAAATCAAGCATGGATAAACATAACAACAGATGGTTGCATGGTATGTAAATTGGTTGGCGATGTTCCCCCCTAAATATTAAAAAAATATGGTTATTTTAAAATTAATATAGAGTTGGGCCTAATTGGCACCCTATTTTTTTGTTGATTTTTAATCACAACACACACAAAAGTACATATAACAATGATAAATTATGGATAATTGATCACGTGCTCTTAATTGCCTCAACAACAACAACAACATCATCATCATCATCATCATCATCATCATCATCATCATCATCATCATCATCATCATCATCATCATCATCATCATCACCATCATCATAATAGTTATTATTTTTTATTTGATAAGATAAATGTTTTTGAGAATGGAGCTATGAACCGGACAAGTGAGGGTTTTGATAATTGTGTCTACAACCAAAGAGAGGATTTTGACAAATGGACCTACAACCAAGAGGGGTTGGAGGCTCCCCAAACCTTTACAAAACACATCTAGAGATTTTTAAGGCTCTCACAACCATAACATGTACAAGAAGAGGGTTTAGAGGCTCCCATAACCTTGATGAAACAAACAACAAGATGATTTTAAGGATCCCACAACCATAACATGAGGGTTTTAAGGTTCTCACAACCTTATCACAATAAAGGATGTTATAAATCAAAGAATATCAAAGAGCTGACACCCTTTAGTATGACTTCCTTGTGACTTACACTGTAGAGCAAGATTGCACTAGGAGAAGAAGGTCTTGTGCTACCTAAGACATTCACACAACCTCTACATATATGAAACACAATAAGTGGGATTTTCCTCCCACTGAAACCAATAAGGTAGATTCCTCTATTTTTCCACTCTAATATAACATATGTTAGTTGGGTTTCCTATATCTACCTTAATCGAAACCAACTGAAACTGAGTACAGTCCTCCACTGATTTGATCTTCAGTATAATTTTTTCACATCCTCCAAATTCCCTACAAATATTATAAGTACAAACATGTTTAAATAGAACCACAACCCCTAAGGAGGCCTCATCAATGTCAGATCAGATTCCATAAAATATTATGAGGAATGCTAAGGATCCCAAAACTTGTAAAAGATAAGGGAGAACTCCTCTATCATCCACTCTAATACAACAAATCATGACCTCAAAAAACTAGAGCCCTCATGAGCCCAAAAACTATCTTCCCTCAAAACTTAACACACCAAGATAAAATAAGGTACTTTTAGTGCTCATGTGAAACACATGAACTTTTCCATTATCCATATAAATAATAGGGGCTAAATCATGGAATCGTATAACATCCATGCCAATCAAGGAAATAAGGAATGGGTTCCTCTAACACCCATCCCATCTTGATAAGAATGCCATAGATGAAAACTTATAAATCCACCAAACTTACTCCCTTTTCCAATGGGAGTTGGCTAAAAATAAACAACCAAATGGTATTATGAAATAGGCTCCCATAAGATAAATCTAATATAAAACATGAGCTTAAAAGGAAGACAAACACACCCTAGCCTTGAAATGGTCGACTCTAAACTTTTACTAGTTCTTTGTCTTTTCTAGCATAGTTGAAATCCTACAAATCTACTATAGGAAGCCAAAAACCCTTTTGCTATGGTTCCTTTAGAGTAACTTATTTCTATCATACAGTTTCTACTAGTGTATTGACTAACCTGACTCAAGTTTAAAGCTTTGGATCTACTGCCAATCCTCAATGAAACTTTTGCTTTAGTTTTCTTTCCCAGAATGCATCCATAAATTTCCTTTCACCAATCTTCAGATCTGATAATTTTCCACCTAGTAGGATATGCAATCTTTTGGGGGTTGGCATTAATGACAAAGATATCCTCCAGTATTTGCAGATCTAGGTCATCTTCATCTCCTCCTTCCACCTAATAAACATCCCACTCACACAATATTTTAAAAATCCTCCTCCCATCATTGAAAAAGAACCACCTTTCTATCATTAGCCTTCTACCAGTCTATTTTGTAGATCTGCCACTTCGCTTTAGTAAGTCCTTCACTCAAGTTTTTTTTGCATGAATCTTTCTAGAATCTTTTACTCCATTATTTAGCATCTGCCAGTCTTCTACTTTGAATCTCTCCCACCTAGTGGGCCATTCAAAATTTTGAGGCATGTCACTGATGGCCTGGACAACCCCTAGTCCATCTATATTTGGGTCATCTTCTTATCCTCCTTCCACTTTCTATCTTTCCCACTCATTCCCTATTTTAAAATTCCTCCCATCATTGAAAAAGAACCACCTTTCTATCATTAGCCTTCTACCAGTCTATTTTGTAGATCTACCACTTAGCTTTAGTAAGTCTTTCACTCAAGTTTTTTCTGCATGACTCTTTCTAGAATCTTTTACTCCATTATTTAACATCTCCCAGTCTTCTACTTTGAATCTCTCCCACCTAGTGGGCCATTCAAAATTTTGAGGCATGTCACTAATGGCCTTGACAACCCCCAGTCCATCCAGATTTGGGTCATCTTCTTATCCTCCTTCCACTTTCTGTCTTTCCCACTCGTGCCCTATTTTAAAATTCCTTCTTCTAATCTTGTCACTCCTGTCCATGTCTATATTAGTGATCTAGTTTTTCCACTCAAATTTAAATTCAAAATACTGAGGGTCTTCTGCTCCTACTCTGAGAGGTCTTTCACCCTATCAAGAGTTGGAAAGTAATAATAATAATAATAATAATAATAATAATAATAATAATAATAATAATAATAATAATAATAATAATAATAATAATAATTATTATTATTATTATTATTATTATTAAACTAGGCTTAGTTTCTGACCCTATATTTTTTTTTCATTTTTTGACGAACAAAATGAAAGATACATATACAAAGATAAACATGTATAGTTTTGGCATATAGTGGTATATAAAGACATGCTTAGAAATAAATAAAAATAAAAATATTAAAGTAATTATTATATTAAAAATTCTATATATAGAAAGAGGAGAATGTGTTCAATGTTTTATTCATGTCTTCATAAAATCTCTTGATGAAATTCATAATGCTTATCATTTTCAAAGTTATATTTTTTAAAAATTAGTCTAAAACAAGGATTTTGATTTTTATATGTAATTTCAGGCCTTAGGTTTAAATATCGAAGCCATTTCCAAGCCTAGAGGCATTTTTTTGAAATTTAAGATAGTATAAGTGTGTAGCTCCTATAGTGTATATGTGTAATAAAATACACACATTATATGGAATACATACTATATGATATTGTTGACTTGTTGTATATAAATGGGCATATGATTCATCTAGTTTTACCTAAACTTTTAAAGTGGGACACTTTTTGTGCATAACATGACAATGATTTATCCTTGTTTCATTTTGATAGATTATTAATATATCAAATTTGACCAATTGTGTCTTATGGTGATGAAATGCTATATGAAATATTTTGATGGAATTAAACCTCAATTACATGTCATTGAATAAATGAATGTTTATTTAGAGAAAATTGGTAATATTTTATTGTAGATTGAGAAAATTAGTCAATTGGTACAATCTTGATGTGATTTTTCTAAGATTAAGCCCTACGTTTATCTAATTCTAACTATAGGATATAGTTTGGGGATCAATTATCCCTAATCACATCTCGTATTTAATCAATTAGTCAATTGGCTCAATCCAAAGTGTAATTTATGCTAATTAGAGACCCTGAAATCTAATTATTACTATATATATTATCTGATATGAAGCTCAACTAGCCCTGATATCTTACTTGATTGAACCAAATAGTTCATTTGGTTCAATCACAAAGGTAGTTTAGGCCAATTTGAGCAACTTTAAAATTATTGAAATTATAATCTATGTGATTGTGGGCTCAATTAGCCCTAAATACATAATTAATTAAACCAATTAGTGTATATGTTTAAACATGAATGTAATTTGGATTGAGTGGAGCACCATGATTGTAATTATGAATATAAGGTGTGATTTTAGGCTTAATTTCCACTAATTTCATCATAGATGGAATAAACTAGTAAATTAATGCAATCATCTTGATGTGATTTGGGTAAGATTTTGCATTGTGTCTACATAATTATTACTATAGGATGTGATTTTAGGATTAATTAGACCCAATTATGTCACTAATTGAACCAATTAGTCAAGTAGTTCAATCTACAAAAAAACATTTGGCCAATTGGAGACATTTGAACCTGTAATCACCAAAAGTGGTATTTGAGTGATAATATTGCTACTTGAGACTAACTATTCCTATCTTAACCCTACACCTATCCAAGATCCTATTTTCACACTTATCCATCCTTTGTGTGGGCCACAAGTATCCCTAGTTAGCCCCAATGTTGTCCTAGACCTTCATTTACTGATCTTGGCTCTTTATGCCTAGTGTTCTACTAATTGGACACTAGTGCCATAATAATGACACTAGCACACATGGAACTAATGTCCTTTGCCCTATATTTTACAAATCATAAATATTTTCAAAACTAAGACTCTCTAAGATTGGCCTAGACATCTTTTATCACCTGTACAAACATCATAATAATATACATACATGACTTTTAGTCCTCTAATCACTAGATGGTAATCAGATGCAAAATACACATTCAAACTAAAATAAAGTTGAGCATAATTAAGGTTATCAATCCATATTTTCCCTACTTATACATACTACCATCTACAACATCCCTAAGCTCAAATTATCTAGTTTTCTAGTCTCAAGTACATTCAAGGCACTCAAGGCCATTATCATACTAGCATCACTTGCACTTGCACTGACAATTGGGTTGGAAGATATACATCAGGATTGATCCATATTTTGATTATTGGTATGTAGGTAGCTCTATTCATAGTGGTGTTGAAGATGTCTAGCTTAACCTACTAACACTAACACTTTTCATCTCATGATGTAATTACATGGAGGAATAGGGTTTGCACAATAAATTAGTCATTATAGGAAAAATAAAAGGTTATAGACATTGTGCACATAGGTATAAACCTCAAAGATTTAAAAATAGGTGCACCTAGAAGCTCAGGACAATCCTGCAAAGAGGACACTACCCCCAACATCAGGACACTACCACCAATTTTAAAATAATGTTGCTACTATCCAATTATAACACTACTATCCAGGAAGGTTTCTAACAGCAAAATATAGTTGATGACACTCAAACCAGCTTCCATCTTAGTTTCTAGCATCTAGATGATCTATATCAATTATTTTCTAGTTAAGTCATTATTTACACTATTTATTATTATTTTTAGAAAAGTCAAAGCTACTCAATTCTGTAACAAATTAGTGGTTTTATTTATTGTATATATTTCCCTAGTTTAGTCTATTCAACTCTTTAACAAACATAATATTTACATATGGTAAGTCCTCAAAGGTAAAAACATTTGGTGAACTTGACTTAATTTGAATATTGCACAAACCCTAGCCCTAGATAACCCTAAGGTTTATGTTTCCAACCTCATAAGACCCACACTCATATTTCATATCTATATATCTTATGATTTGTATTTCATATATTCATGATAATAATTATAGAAGAAGTTTATCACTTTTTGATGCAATGTCCAATAATTTCATTTGCATGTTTATTTCAATTATTTTAGAATGAACTCAAAAAATACACAAACACATGTATACATGATGATTTATATCAATTGTAATGTATGTCATAATTAGTTCTATCTCTATCATGTTATTATAATCTTATGTAAAATTCAATTAAGAAATAAACCCTTACCCACATATAGGATTTAGTACATAAGCTAACAACTATGTTTTAAGTTTCAATGTCATATCTTATGCACTAGAAAGAAGCTCCTTCTCCACTTATTATCCATGAGGGTGATATCTACTTTCCATATAACCAAGTCTATGTTATCACTCCTCCATGAGATGAAAAAAACTATAATATTATTACTAAATCCCATACTTAGCTTATCCACACCTCTCCAATATAGGGTGTGTACCTTCATGTTCAATCAGAAATCACTAGGGTTTATACTTGTGAGACTCTAAGGAATCAAATTATTAGTATGATAAATCTAATATCATATTTATAGAATCAAAATCATTTATTAAGTGAAATTACATATTATTTGAAAATTACATTAAATGTACATAGTCTTTAGAATATGTTAGTATAAACCATGTATATGCATCTACACCTAACAAAGTTGTACCTATCACTCTTTAATATCCAAATCATAAATTAAAACATAATGTTTCTATTATAAGTGATTCAAAAATATTACAAGGGTCCAATAATAATTCAAGTGAGATACTAAGGTAAATGATTAAATCTATGTTGATCAACCAAAATCCTCTACACCTAGTGAGGAGATCCATATATTATTATGCATATCATGGAATACATGGGCACCAAACCGATTCATGTTTAGCATTGAGAAGGAAAATACAAATGATAATAAATACATATGACTCAAACAGTGACACATCATTTATGTAACATACAATGGCACATTTATAAATTCAAAAAGGGTTAAATTTAGAAATAGTACAAAAGTGGTTACCAAAGCATAACTCATAACAACAAAAGGTTCAAAAACCAAAATCAAATCAAGAAACAATACAACAAGAATAGGTAAAAAAATAAACTAATGGAAATCTACCTCTCCAAAATAAGGTTTAACTTTCAAAGCATTATGGGTTTGGTTAGAAACATCTATAATAGTTTGAGTATTATGGTCAAGGTTTGGGCAAGTAGGCCCAAGGCATCACTTCTCCTATTCTAATAGTTGATAATGTTGATCAATAAAGGTTTAGGATTTATTGAACATACTAAGGAAAATCATTCACATATAAATTTGATCAAGGTAGAAAGTCTAGATACATAGGAAATGTTAAAAAAAGAGAAATAATTTAAGTTGTAAAGTCAAAATCATGCTAATCCAACAAACATTCTCAAAAAATGATTTATAGCCAAAGAGCCTCCATAACACCATATGTCTACAATTCACATAGTTTCAAAGGTAAAAATAACAATCAATATTGCAAAGCACAATTCAGAAAGGATAACTCCACAATATGAGGCAATTCCCTCTAGCATTCTAGGTTATTATGATTTTAATGATGAACAATACCCATATTCAATTTGACACACCATTCAAATATACCATAGTAATCAATCTACATGAGATATTACCATTCCTATTTTTGACATAGTATATAGTGATAGTGAGTCTCCCATGAAACTCATTGGTCAGTATTAATCCTCCTTAATTGTACATACCTTCCTTATTTCTTGCACCTTGTATATAGTTTCATTTTTATGTTACTTGTAAATAAATTATATATCCAAAAAATATAATATTTCAAAAAACATAAAAACATTCAAATATTTACTCAGAAAACATAAAATTATAGATTGTATGCATTTCTATGTTTACATTTCTTATATTTTCCAGACACTACATATGTTATCTATCTTAGTATACTTACTTTTATCATACATACATGCTTCACTTGATCTTGTCAAGTGCTTGAAGATTACTATAGGACTCAGGTCCATTACACCAATCTAGAATTGATATTATCTACCCACTAGGGGCATATACACCGATACATGGGTCTTAAATTGACACAATCACCCATTTGAGGGCACCCTATACATAATTTCAATTACCATGTTCTATTTTTCTATACTCTACATCCCAAATTTAGCATTGTTATATCTTGATATTGATCATGCTACTTATTAGCCAAATTTTGGATAACATAGACCAAGTTCATAAAAAAATTTAGTTGTCATGTTTTATAACATTATTCATATCCCTTTCATGCCTTGTGAGCTCTTTAAATGGTATTTATAAGGTCTTATTAGTATATTTTGAGGTTGTTTTGGAAAGTTTAAGGTAATAACTTATGTTTATCCTATGTTAGTCTATTCATAAAGTGATATGAAAAGGTGGAGTCAAATGATGTCAAAGATTTATAGGTTCCTCCTCAAGTCATCCAACCCATTCATCACCTTGCATGAACATTTCATACATGTTTGGAGAAGTTAAGGTTGATTTACAAAGTTTCAGGTAAATGAAGTTGAAGAGAAAAGTGCATATAAACCAAATCTGATGTATGTCAAAGTTGACCAAGATGAAATCTATGTAAAATACACTTTTAAAAACTTGTGAAGTAGTTATATAACTTGTGCATATGTTAGGAATGTTAGATTATGTTAGTTTTGTAGGTTCAATGTATAGAGGAGATATTATCACTCTTAAGTAAGCAATTACAAGCACTTGTATGAACCTATAGGATCCATATTTAGGTGAAAATGTTTTCAAATTATATATTCACCTTCCTAAAGTAATCTCCATGAATATAATACTTACATAGGTCCCAAGATTCTAAAATTTTCATTAGAACATCCATCCGCTTCTTGGCAGAATAACAATAGTCAACTTCATGTACTTGGTATGAATAGAGGAGAGAGACTTATGACAAGATCTTGTCGTTAGAGAAATGGAGTACAATGTACTTCAGTTTTATGGAATTGGTTTTGAGATTGATGACCCTTATTTTATGAAAAATCATTAATACCATTAGGTGGTGTTTGTATTCAATCATAAATGCATCAAATCCACAAATCAATCCTGCTCGAAGAAGATAGATCTTACACTTCCAATTGGGGATATATTAGATAATTAGGAACATGACCAATATGGATCCACTAGACCCAATTAGGGGATCTCTTATCACAAATAATATCACTAGGGAGGGTTATAAAGCCTTCAATCAAGCAAAATCATGTAATAACCCTAACTAAGTCCTCTGTTTTCATATTCACTAAACTAATAGCAAGTAAAGCAAAAATATAATCTAGTGCTCTTCAAGGCTTATGGCACAAAGCGGAGGGGAAATAAACAACAAAAGTAAACATGCATAGATGACATATACTCATGTCAATGTATGCAAAATTCTAATGCATGGAAGAGAAGTGTAAATGCATATCTATCTACTCTTACAAAGGAGGAACAAAGTTAGGAATACTTACCTTTGAAGATGAATTTATCGAGCCTAAATATCTCCCTTGACCAAGATGCTTCTTAAGAGAGTTTTTTGGTATGTAAGGATGACAAGGATAAATTATCTCTAGGGTACACAACCTATCAATGCATCTAAAAGACTTATCCACAAGACAAGATCCATATCTTCAAATAAAGTATGAAACCCTAAGCTTGATCTTCAAGTAGAATGATGGATAAGTAGATGCATAATATCTCTTACTTATTATTTTCTTATCTAAATAATGGAAAAATGATTTTTTTTATATATAATTAGATTTAACCCTAAACCCTTCTAAAAATTTTGGTTGATAGTGTCGACCCAATTGACTTAGTATAATTATTGACAAAAAAAACACTAAGTCATGAGATAGGTTGGCCAAGAGCTAACCTAGACCCTAAATAAGTTTTACCAATAAGAGTACATGGTCAAACTAGTCAAACTACTCATGTAAACTATAAAAATGGGTTTTAGGTTAGGAAAAGGGGTAGCAAAAGTGGCAAATGACTGGAGAAGTGTGCAAAAGATAAGAAAAAGCTTAGGGGAATAGTTCTTAGGAGACAAGTATGTAGATAAAAAGTGGTAAAAGGAATTATATAAACATAATACTTTCACACTTTTATCAATTACTGATGCTTTACATCTTGCAATAAATCCTCATGACTCAATCTCTCTAATTACATGCCTTAAGGGGTACACCGGGAAAGGGGTGGGAAAACCTTTTGTGCTTCATAGGATTGTTGTCCTTTATTGCCATATTATTCCCTATCCATTCAGTTCCTAAAACCTTTGCCTAATCTATCTCTCCTTCTTTGTATATTAATCTAATATTTTATTCTTTCTATCCTTATTTCCCTTGCTTAGTACCCATTTTACATATTCAGTAAGCTAGGTCCACTTGGTCGACCTAGCACAATCTGGGGTCACATTAGCTCTTTAGGCCTAGTTTCCATCTAGCTGGCCTAACACAAACGTCAGGCATTATCCCAATAATGTGCTAGGTTGACCTAGTTGACCTATCACATCCAACATGTTTGATTGATTTTTGGGTCAAATACTCCTATATATACAAGGTCATTTCAGTCATTTCCATATGAAGGCAATCATGAGTTATTATTTACTCATGCTTCTTCACAATCTACTCTTCGACCATTCTACTTGATGAGTCTTATCTTAGGTTTATTATTTGGAGAATATTAGTCTTATGGATATGTCTTATATGCTTTAGCCTAAAAAAGTGATCCTTATGAAATACAACAACCTCTTTTGAAGCCCCATTGGCCAAGGGAGTGATTGAGTCGTGATGGGTTCACATTTAGGTAGGTATATTCTAACTTTGTTATCCTCTTTTTTAGTAGATAGAAGTAGCATAAGTGTTAACTCAAATAATATTATTCCTCATATTCCATGTATTAGGGTGTTACTTATACTTAATTTATTTGAAGTTCCCTATACATGTATTTGATTTCTTTGCATATAACCCCTTACTTTGTGCCACAAGCTTTGGTGAGCACTAGACTAGTTTACTTTTCTTGTTATTAAATTAGTTTACTTTCTTGTTTATTATCATAAGTGAATATAGAAACCATAGGACTCTTTTAGGGTTATTGTGTGATTGTGTTAGACTTCAGGATTTGGAACTTACCTAGTATTTTGTGTTGTGACAAATGATATAAGTGATCCCCTAATTGGGTCTAACATATCCTCATATTGGTCATGCTCTTGCTTAACAAATGTGTTCCCCAATCAAAAGTGTAGGTTTTATCTATTTTATCTGACCCAAACTTGATTCATGTGCACCTTGCACTTTTAATTGCATACATTATGGTGAACCCAACATGAATCCTATCCCACCATTGGTTAGATTGTCTTCATGTTTCCATTTTTAACATTATCTCCACTTTGGCTTCACCTTCATTACATTCTAGAGAACCTGACATTAATCCTATCCTAATGCTAGTTGGATTGTCTTCACATTTCCATTTTTATTTCCTTTCTTATTTATCATTATCTCCACTTTGGCTTCACCTTCATTACATTCTAGACGTGAATCAAACCCTTACAGGATTTATTTCACTTATTTTATTATTTTTTATCACTTATTTATTATTTATTTTAATTGTTTACTTCATCATGAATACAACACATTTTATGGTTTTTAAAATTAATGAGTATAACTAAAGATATATAGTCAAAATAATTTTCCTATCTGTTATACTAGGTTGACCTAGTCAACCTAGTGCTTTTTCTGACCTCTGTACACTATGCTAGGTCAACCTAGTCGACATAGTACTATCTTTAGACCCTGTATTTTATCTTAGGTTGACCAGGTCAACCTTTTAATTTTTTTTTCTTCTTCTATGCTTTCCAATTTATCTTTTCTCTTTCCTTATATGTCTGATTGAGTTCTCTGTTTGCCTGAATTAGTTCTTTATCTGAATTAGTTCTTTATCTTTGTCTATTATTTTGATTGCTTAGCATTATTTTACTTTTATACTCAAGCATCATCTCCCTCATTATAATATTCTTGGATAACCTAAATCCATTCATAAACTCTATGGATTTCTCTTTGCTTCTTATCCTTTCTTATCTCTTCTTCCTCTTTTTAGTTGTTGAGGCATCTTGCAATGCATATCCACACATTACTTTAACCTTTAGGGTATATTTCAATGCCCATCTTCATGTCCTTTTAGACTTTAGGGAATAGTTTGATACCCATCCCTACATCCACTTACCCTTTGGGGCATCCTGTGATGTCCACTCTTATTCTCCATTACATGCTACAAAACTAATTCAAATCCAAGAAACCTTCCAAGACACATAGGCTTGTCTCTCACATGCTCATCCTTGATATAACTATTAATGTAGGATCCTTTTCCTTATTTTCATGCTTCATTTATATATCTATCTAACATATTTTTTTAGGTTACTTTATCATGGGTCTCTCCCTATACAATAGTTTCCTTCCTTTTCAAACCTTTAGTCCTCCCTTTTGGTCTTTTGGTTTTTGGATGTACCATAGTCTTCATCACTTTTATTTTCATTTTTACTTTTACTTTCCAATGTTGTTTTGGCATCCTCTTGGGATTTTATTTTATAATTTGATTGGTAAAATTGTGGATAAACCCTGACTCTAAAAAAATGACCATTCTTTTTATTTCTCATTTCTTCCTTTTCAATCTTTTGTTGATTGCTAATGTTATTTTGGTATCTTTTAGGTCTTTATTTGTGAGGTTCTTTATACAAAGGCTCCCTCACTTTTTACTTATTATCACTCCTTGGGTTTTCCTTTTATGAGTTTCTTAGTAAGATCATGGATAAAACCTATCCCTCATCATAAAATTACCTTTTTTTCCATGTTCTTTATGATCCTTATTATTTAGACATTATCTTTTGCTTCTTTTGCTACATGGAATATGTAAACAATCTATGTTAGCATATTTTCCTTCACTTCTCATAGCCTTATGATAAGGAATCACACATTTGATATCATTATATTCATTTTCACCCTTTGTCACATTTTTTTCAATTTTAAGAAATTCAAATTTGTTACATGTGTCATTTTCCTCTTGATTTCCCCCTTTCATTCACCTCCACATTTGGATAAAACAAGGTTGAAGTCAAGATAGCACTTTTATTTCACCTAGATTTATGAGACTCTTAGACCCCATGCTCTTTGATTTTATCTCTCTTAGCAACCTTGTCCCAAAGTTTTCAATTGAAAATCATCTTTAGAACCCATGTTTGGTCTTCCAAATCCATATGGAGGAGGAATTTAAAAAAAATAAAAAAAATTTAAAATCCAATCATTTGAAAACAAAAGGCAATGATATATAAAATGCAACATACAAATCTTGAAAGTCTGATCATACCAAAACATGTGACTATAAGTACATCTCCTATATCCAATCAAAGCTCAAACTCTATAGTCAGTTGTACATAGAGCTGAAGTCCTTTAGGGTGTAGTAGGCCAATAGATTGGAATAAGGGTTTTCAAAAAATTCTATAGTGCTATCTACTTTCTCACATAAGTACCTAATCTTAACAATATATCAATGACTCTGTAAGTGATCCTGAAGAGTGGGGAACCCATCATGGGGAGGTAGGTCTATTTTAATTTTTTATGCATATAGATGAGATTATATATATCCTCCATTTGTTGACCTAAGACTTGTGTATCTAAGAGAATTTATTTAGAGTCCTTAAGGTTGACAGTCCTCTTGCTTGGACAAACCAAATTTGAGTGTCTTAACTTTGATAAAGAGTTCCTCTACCTTGGTTTTCCCTTCATTTCCCCCCTTGATAGATTTTTTTTGATTCCAAATATGTTTTCCCTCTTCTTTAAATTCCTTTTTCTTCATTTCTTAATAACATGCTAACACTAATTTATTTCATTTTTATCTATCTTTAGATGCAAAACAACATGTTTGAGAAACTATGGTTCATTTTCATCATGTTCTATATATTTACTAAAACTATTTTTCTTTCTTTTTCCCATTTATCTTGATTTTGTTGTTCTATTATTTTAGACACCTGAGTTCATACCCTTTTTCCATTGTTACATGAAATGTGGATTGTTATTGCTCACCCAACCATGATTTTTTACATTTTATGCATCTCCTTTTTCCATTGATGATTAAGATGTGGATTGGTACTGCTCACTTATCAATGTTATTTTACCATGTTTTTATTTTTAAATCCTCTTTCTACCATCTTGTTTGACACATATCCTTGATTTGATTTGTTGAGTTTGACTTTTCTTACTTTAGGTTTACTTGTTTGAGTTTTTTGGTCTTTATTAGCCTTGGCTTTTTGGTTACTCAATTTACTCTTGTTTGAATTGGTCATTTGGTCCACTTGTCACATAGCTTGCCGAATTCCCAAGTACATCTCGTCCACATAGCACCAATTATCTTGGATTTTCTTGTTTTTGTTTATTTATTTTTAATCCTTAGTTTTATATTTATGGGTTTGTCCAAAGCAGTCTGTACACCCTCCACACTCAAAACTAAAACATAACTATTAAACATTCCATGATAAAGGTAAGTCAAGGCATGCATCATTTACTTTTTAGTTATTTAATTTTTAGTTAGTTTCATGTTTTTTCATTTAATTCAAATTATTTTATGCTTTTTAAAATACTAATTTTTTTTAGCATCAACATTGTGTGTGTCCTTATGTTCTTTCTCGAAGCACCATCCCCTATTACACCTTAGTGACATGTGATGAGTTTTGAGTGGGGCATATATATACACATAATATTTTCACACTTTTATCAATTACTAACACTTTACATCTTACAAGAACCCATAATGACTCAATGTCTTTGAGTGCATGCTTTAAAGGGTGCATCAGGAAAGGGGTGGATGGACCTTTGGTGCTTTTTAGGATTGTTGTCCCTTATTTCCATATTATTCCCTATCTATTCCATTCCTAAAACATTTTCCTAAGCTATCTCTCCTTCTTTACACATTATTCTAGGATTTTACTCTTTCTATCCTTCTTTCCTTTGTTTATTACCCTTTTTACCTATTTAGTAAGATAGGTCAACCTAGTCAACCTAGCATAGTCTTGGGTAGCTTTAGCTCTTTAGGCATAGTTTCTATTTGGCTGAATTAACACAAAATTTAAGCATTATCATGATAATGTGCTAGGTCAACCCCGTCAACCTAGCATAAACAACATGTCCAAGTGATTTTTGGGTTAGATACTCCTATATATACAAGGTCATTTTAGACATTTCCATATAAAGGTAATCATGAGTTATTATTCATTCATGCTTCTTCATAATCTGCTCTTCCACCATTCTACTTGAGGAGTCTTTTCTTAGGTTTATTATTTGGAGTATCTTAGTCTTGTGGATAGTTCTTGGATGCTTTGGCCTAACAAAGTTATCCTTATGAACCACAATAACCTCTTGTGAAGCCCCATTGGCTAAGGGAGAGATTGAGTCATGATAGGTTCACATTCAGGTAAGTATATTCTAACTTTGTTCTCCTCTCTTTTAGTAGATAAAAGTAGCTTAAGTGTTGGCTCAAATAATATTACTCCTCATATTCCATGTATTAGGTTTTTACTCATACTTATTTATTTAAATTTCCCTATACATGTATTTGATTGATTTTCATCTAACCCCTTACTTTGTGCCACAAGCTTTGGTGAGCACTAGATTAGTTGAATTTTATTGTTATTAGATTAGTTTACTTTCTTGTTTATTATCATAATTGAATATAGAAACCATATGACTCTTTTAAGCTTTTCATGTTATTATGTTAGACTGTAGGCTTTGAAACCTTGCCTAGCATGATTTATGTGATAGATGATACAAGTGATACCTTAATCAGGTCAGAAGATCCTCATATTGGTCATGCTACCACTTAACAAGTGTGTGCCCCAATAAAAAATATAGGTGTGATCTATCTTATCTGATCCAATATTGATTCATGCACACCATGCAATTATGATTACAAATAAGAACAAAAATTATATGAAACACCAAGGGTCTACCCACCCCTTTCATATTTCACCCCTTAAGACATGCACTCTAAGAGATTGAGACTCAATGGGCTCTTATAAGATATAGAGCATTGGTAATTGATAAAATTTTGAAAATATTAGGTGTATACATATGCTCCAGTCTAAGCTCATTACGTGTCATGTAAGTGCAACATGAGATGGTGCTTTGGGAATATAACATGATGACACATAACACTAATGTTAAATAAAGTACAATAAAGATCAAATAAGATAAATGAAAGGATAAAAATGATAAACACATACCTTTAATCATCTTAGAACTATAAATAAAGGAGACTATGAGATATATGAAGGCATCCAATGTGGGGAACAATAGGTGAACCTATAGAGATTAGTACAAAAAGAGTGAAAAAACAAATTTTTTACAATATAAGCATATAATAGTGGAAAATATTATCTATGATGTCAAGATTCCATAAATTTTTATGGTTCAAACAATGAGTCAGTAAAAACAAAGATATGATCAAAACAAGGAATCTAATGGTAAATATTTGAAGGGTAAATAATTGTGGATAATAATTTTAAATAGGGTGAAAAAGAATTCATTTTTTATTGGTTGACTATTTTGAGAGAAAAATAGAGCTTTGAGAGATTTACCAAAAACTTGAAGAGCCAAGATGGTGAGGATATGACAGCTAAGATGAGGAGGATGCCTAATGGCCATAGTGGGTGCAACACAGGTAGGCAACTGAGAATTTCAATTTTTTTTTTGAGTATTTAGTTGAAATTGAGTGTTTTATAGAAAATTTTAAATAATAACAAAGCTAAATATTGGAATGAACTTTAGGAAAGTTTGAGAGATACTAGATGTTAAACAAGGAACTAGGTTGAAAGGGGTTAGAGTAATAAATATCAAAGGCATTTATTACAAAGGGTCAAAATGTCAATAGTTTAAAAGAACTAGGTTGACCCAGTTGACCTAATAGGTAAAAAATGAACTTTTTAAAATGCTAACCTCGGAGGTCTAGGCTGACTTAGTTATTTAGGGAGAGGGTCAACTTATTACCCCTTTTCTAACTTCATTTGTTAAGTCAAAAGGCTAACTTAGTACTATGGGAGAAAAATGAAAGGACTGACTTAGTTGTTCAAGGATAAGTGGCCAACCTAGTACTATAGGGTTGACTTAGTTAGTTACTAGGTGGATAATATAGTATTCAAATGCAATAAATTAGCTGATATATTACTTTTAAGGCTTAGGGTGTCTAATTGAGTACTGAAATAGCCAATTAAACTAAAGATAGGTAAAATTGGTAAGAAATGAATAGATTAAGGTAAATCAGGTGGTTTTTGATAAAATGTAAGAGAATGTATGTTGATTATAAGTGACATGAAGTCTAATACATCCTTTGTTATTTGATTATTGTAGGGAGACTAGGTATTTTGGTGATTGGTGGATGCATCATGGTTACTATATCTATTGGAGTGATTGACAAATGTAGAAAAATCTAGATTGGTCACGCTAGGCTTGGGAGACATCATGGAGATATGACAAATCCCATTGAATATTGATCTAGTGGTCATGTTCTTAGGAGTCTGGGAATGCTTGACTAAAACTTTTATATGGGTGGTGGATGAGGATACCATAAAGGTTGGCATCACATTAGAGGACGTCCATTCATTTCATGGAATTCCTATAAGGGGACATTGGTGATCACATGGATACTAGATGATCAGGAGGAGAGGTGAGCATTAACCTGATGGGCAACTTGCTTAGATAATATTTTACTAGGAATGAAGGTGAGTTTATTTGATTTGTATAGTGCATAGATTCTAGATATTTTGAAGGTTGTGATAAGAAATATGACAACATGAGTGATCTATCATAAGTCAGATGATAAGGTACCACTATATGTAATAGCCTTGTGTCAGTTGATATTGGATCAGGGGGTACTTTATGACTTGGGTTCTATCATCTAGGTTCAGATTATATCTAAAGGGTAGAATACCATGGGGCCAGTGGTATTATTGAGTGCTTGGATATATGAGAGGTTTTTCATGTATCATCCAACTATGTTACCCCATGTGGTCAATGATCAATTACCTCAAGTTTTGAGATGGAGACAAGATTAGGTGGCATAATTTTTTACTCAGATGATAGTGATATAGATGATCATATGAGGATAGATCATGTGGTATTCTTAAGTACACATTATGATAGTTTGGCCAAGTTAGGTGGTGTTGGTGCCAATGTTAGTACAAGTGTGGACCATAGGTCACTACACCTAGTGGGTAAATCCACATCTAATATCACACTTGTTAGGATAGATCAGACTCCCTCACCTGGTGGATCTTATAGTGGTGCCCAAATTTTTGGATCAACATGTGAGAGAGCTAATGGGAAGAGGAGGAGAAAGAGTGATATTCATGAGACTAGAGATTAAATTGTGGCATGATAGACCATAGATAGGTCAAGCATGATAATCAATATCTAGTGAGGGTATATATGTATATGTAGGAGTACCATAGATATCATATTTGGCACTAAAATAGGAGAAATGATCACCTCAGTCTCACCACTAATGGAGACAAAAGCAATGAGATAGAGCATAAAGGGTGGTCATCTAGGATGACTCATCAGTCAACCTAGGTAAAGCTGGTCTATAAGGTGCCACTGAGGTGAGGCTTGATATGTGTGTATGTGGTAACCCTAGGGTTTACTTTAATTGGAAGTCATCCCATAAATTAGGTACCTAAGGGATGATTTTATGGAGAGACCGTGCTTAATAGATGAGTAGATGGATAATCGATGATTGGTGACACCGAGATAGGTCCTAAATGGTTGTAATTTTTAGTCTTAGTTTTTGATAAAGAATACTAGTTGTATAGATAAATAGATTGATTGATTTTGAGATATATTTATGATCTAATATCTATTTGTTTTTAATTTTACATAACTTGTAGATGAGGAGGAGACTAGATAGGGATCCCTGGTGATGGGAATACTCCATGATATTCTAGATGGTGTGATGACACCATACAATTATACCACATTATATGGTGAGCTAGTTTAGACTAGTAGGGGAGGCCACAAGGAAACTACAAGCACATGAAGATGGACTACAACCACCAATGGGGGTGGGAGTGGGAGAGGCATAGGCATGCCAAGCCTTATATCAGGAAAGAGCCACACATTTGGCTACCACTATTTAACTAAGATAGGTACATGCCTAGGTAGTCAACCTATAGGGATAGGTAGTATTCTTGAGATCTTGGACATCCTCATTATAGAGTATTATTCAGAAAGGACTATTTGAGGCATTTATGGGAAATATGGTTAAGCCATGAGATAGACCTGATAAATCTCAATCTTAGAGTTAGAGTGGTGTATGTTTGTATTTTCTATAAAAAAACACATGATATATATATATATATATATATATATATATATATATATATATATATATATATATATATATATATATATATATATCTTATTTTAATATTTGGATATTGATGCTATGTGTTTGTATTATGGTTGTGGTTATGGATGCATGGATATATTTATTTCTAGCACATGTATTTTACTATTGTTTTATATACTATAGGAAATATATGTGTTATGTTTTCTTTTTTATAATTATGTAGGACACATGCAAGGTTAAAAAGAAATAGGCAAAAAGGAATTGGAAAAGTATAATTAATCAAAAACAAATGTACTACACACTAGTTTACATTGGGAAATGTGCAAAATGAAAGATGAATAATTATAAGAAACCAAAGAGTGGTAAACAAGAGGGAAAAAAATTATTTTTAAACCATGAGAAAGAGTGGCACCAAATTAAAACAAGAAAATCACACTGAATCACATTAGGAAGTATGAAAATAGTGTAATAAAGTGGAAAGCATGTGAAAGAATAATGGTATAAAAACAAATTAATTAAGTCAATCAATCATTCTAAATCACATTGGGAAGTATAAAAGAGAAACAAAAACTAGTAAAACAGTCTTAAATTAATCATACTAATTCAATTTGGAAAATATGAAAAACTTAAGAAAAATGGTTGGATTCTTACATGCAATTAGAAAATAATAAGATAAAAGTGAAAGATTAATGAAGTATCCATAAAACATACTAAATCAATATGGGAAGAATGTAAATGATGTTTAACTCATAATCAATCACATCTTATCTCATATTTGACACATGTAATTTCATTGTGACTTGAATATTTGAAAATCTTGTGATGAAGGCTAGGTCCTATCCATTGTCTTACACTGCAACTCATAAAGGGAACACCAATAAGGTGGAATTAATGTGAAAAAATGGTAAAATGGGATGTTTGGAATGGTAATGTGAGAAATTTGATAATTTTTTAGGAAGGCCAGGTCCTATCCATGGTTTTATATTGTAACTCACAAATGGAATCCCTAGGGGGTGATCAGTGAACAAAATAATATTTCTCAAGCAAAAATGCTAAGATTATAAGGAGTAAAAAAGGGAATGTAAGAAGAATAATTTAGGAATCTTATGATAAGACCTTAGGAGACATGAGGCATACTAAGTACATGAGAAGACACTAAGTGACTAGTGACTATCAATATACAGAGGATACATGTTCGCTATAGACACAAAGCTATATAGGAAAATAAGTGTGCTACTAATATCAAATCATGTAAGCAGTTTTGAAAAATCAAATTAAAATGGATTTACATTCCAATGACATGTTCCCTATCCCTTAGGACCCCTTATAGATTTGTTGGCCTACTATGAAGATTGGGTACTTGCATGAGAAAGTAGGTAACACTAAAAGGTTTTTTTTGTTCTCCTTTTATAATTTACTAACCTACCACACCATAATAGACCTCAAATATATTGTAATGTGAACTATGGATTTTGATAGTTGATTGGAAAGAGGATATATGCTTAGAATCATGTATTTTAGTGTGATTTGACTTTTGAGAATTTTGAATGTTGTCTTTTAGATTATTTCCTTTTGTTAAATGATTTGGATTTTGAGTATTTTATGGATTTTAAGATTCCTCCTCCATATAAACTTGGAATAACCAATCATTATATTTAGAGTGACTTACAAAAATGAGCTATAAGATTTGTCTAAAGGAAGCTAAGTATCTAAAGACAAGATTGACTAGAACACTTAGGTGAAACTATGAACCAACATGTTATCTCAGGTCTCAACCATGTGTATACTTAGTTTAAAAAAGGGAATAAATGGGAATAAAGGGATATCCAAAGTGGACTAGTAAAAGGATATTATAATGATATTACTTATTTGATAACTGATCACATGGCAAAGAAGGAATGACTAAAGGGAGCAAGGTTTATATAACCAAGTCACAATAATAATTATCTATGTTTATAGAGATAAGATAGCAAATAAAAAATAAAAAATGAGTCATAATAAAATGAACTCAAGAATAAAAATAATTTAATTATGAAAAATAATCCCTAATATAACATAATGACATCATAAGCAATATGAAGTGCAAAACCAAAGTCACCATGTAAGATAGATAAGAAATTGACACAATGTGAAATGATATAAAATAGATAAATGTAAATTTGAAGCATACATCCAATAAAAATGAAAATATAAAAACACCATGCATGTGTTCATAAGTACTGATATATTTGTCCACATATTTTATCCATAACATCTGATAAGTCTATATGAAGTTGAATGCGAACTATAGCTAATGTTTAATCAATCTTCAAGGAAAGTTAAGAAAATACTTCATGCTGATTCTACTTAAAAAAAAGGTAGGAAGGATTGAAGGATCATAGTGATGAGGGATATCATGTAGGGGATGCTAAAGATAATTCATGGTAATGTTTTATATAAGAGATGAAGGGGTTAATGATGGGGAAGGAGCTATGGGTGAGGGACTCATGGGTGGAGAAGGATCCATGTGTGAGGGAAGGTCCACAGGTGAGGGATTCATAGGTGGAGTAAATCTAGGTGGAAAATGGAACACAATAGGTGGAGCCACAATGGAACAAGGGGAAGTCTTATTTCTAGAGTAACCTATGAGAGGAAGGGTATAAGGTGTAGGAATGGTTAGGAGGTAATCCTTGAGATGTTGCTAAAAGGTGCGACAATGATCAATGTGATGTGTGATACATTGGAGTTAGAGATAATATACTTATCTATACTAGGGAATATAATTAATTTTATTATAGGTTTCATGATTTTTCCCCTCTTGGATTGATATAAAGGCACAACCAAGTCACCTATTCTACAACTTGAAAATTTTAATACACAGACATATTTACACTATTGCACATTAGGCAAATATTCACTATTCTTACCAATTTTAATTTTAATCACTTGAAATAGTAATCATCTAAATAAAAATCCTATTTTATCTAAGCCAAGGTAAATCATGATAAGTTATTCAATCCATCTCTAGATGCATTCATATAATCAAAGGAGCATGATCATACAAAGCATTCTAAGTGGGAGAACTATGTGGGATTAAATTTAATATTTATTGTATTGGATATGTAGGAAACATTTATTCATCATGGTGGTGATTGGATTCATCTCAAAAAATTACACTCCCCAATTTTTCTATTTGTAGTTTTCAATTATTATAAAGACCTATTAGGGTTTCAAGCTTAAAATATCTATTTGTAGGTCATCTGGACACATTTAAAGGTCAAATATCTATATAGAGACCTAATTTAAGCTATCACAAATTATCATGACTCGAGTTCATATTTTTTAGTAAAGGAAAATATCCGCCATATTAGGACTATAGTGGTAGTCGATCCTATCCCAAGTTTGATGATTTTGTCTTGCACTAGTTTCAGTCCCTATTTTTGTGTACTTGCAGGGTTGGTTCTTATTTGTCTATTTTTGGTGTCTATTACAGGGTAAATTTTAGTGGCTATTATTCATTATTTCATGAGTATTTTAGTTTTATAAATTGGAATTTGGTTATTTTATGGGTGTTAAACAATGTGTATTCACCTAAATTTTATGTGTGTATGTTAATTTTCTAGGTTGACTCATTTATTGTTTAAAATAAATTTCATACATATAAAGATAGTTCACCACTCTATTGAAATTCAATATGAGCTTATTCACCATTATATGTAAATAGACATCTACCCATATACTCATAATGTCAACTTTTTGTAGCAAAAAATAGATGAAGTGTCAAGCAATGGTGTCAAATGACAACATGCTTCCAAATGACACTAAAACTATCAAATGATAATAATGATATTAAATGATAGTAATGTTACTGAATGATAGCAATATTATCACTTGATAATAATGCTACCAAATATAAAACCATTATTTAATAAGAATAATGTTGTTTTTTAACAATAATCTCTATCATTAAATAGTAATGTTGTCAAATGATAACATTGCTACCGATTGACAAAATTTGTATCATTAGAAAACATTTTTGTATATCCATTGCCATCATTTGAAAACATTGTTGTCAAATGAAAACATTTCTATGGTTTAGCATTATAACTATAAAATGATAGAATTAATATCATTTGACAACATTTCTATCATATGATAGCATATCTATCATTTGATAGCATTGATTTTAATTGCTATCAACTCTATTGTTTAGCAATGAAGAGGTGTGATCCATCTATAGTTTTTTTTATAGTCCCATGGCCCTCTAGATTTTACACCTAATTATGATTCATCTATTCATTCACCTTTTCACCTAAACACCATCTATTAATGTTTACCAGACTTTCAAAACACATAATTAGATATTCACTAAAACAAACCTAAGTTAATTTTTATATGAGACACTAAAATTTACCCTAGTCTGTTAGTTTCACATAGTCATATCTTAGACAAAAAAATTAATTTTATATTTTCATTCATATTAGTCTTATTTATTTTGATTTCACTTTATCAAATTAAGTGTTTTTCTTCTACTTTGCTTGTCAAAAGTTGTAGATACACTAATTCTACCACCCAAATTTTTTTTACCAATTTACCCTCATCTAACCCATCATCAATTAAATTTACCCTAACATCACAAGACCCAAAACCACCTCATAATTAATTAATTGCATCATGGGCCCATTTGAATCCATTAATATCACCACATGATTAATTAATAAATCATTATT